>APFE030152913.1:806-12860 GCA_000404065.3 Pinus taeda
GATAAATATGTGTATTTTGAATCACTGTTTTTGAATTTTAATTTAATTATCAAAAATTATCAGGTGGATGGTAGATATTTAACTTCCATAGAATTCCAGAGTATTTTTAGTAGTAATAATCATAGATCAAATGTTGACATTTATCTCAAAAGTAGTTATGTCATTTCTACCCTTTAAATTAAATTGATTAATTGAAAAAAATTGTCATGAGTATGTGTCATATGATCATGAGTTATGCTTTTTTGGGCAAATTAATAAACCATGGCATTTATCTATAACATTGTAACAGAGACTTTATATATTAAGAATCTCCATGATAAAGAGGGGGGAATTCTCATGATTACAAATCTGGTTACATATATGTTAACTCTTATATTAATGTTTTAAATTAATAATAATAAAAATAAAAATACAATTTAGTTAATTTTATGATTTTTTTTTTCTAAATCTTGACAATGTGAGATGCATAATAAAGTAAGCATTTTAATGTTTATCATGAATTAATGTCTATCATTATTTGCCAACCATTTATTTTATATGGCTGTGCTAATTTCATATTCCAATACTTTTCGCCCCCAATGTCCTCATTATTCTCCGGAACATTTGCATTTAAACCTGAACACATAAATCTTCAACACAGTTTTTTCCAAGGTGAAAAACTTGTGAACAAATAATAGATGATGGGAATGAGTTTTGTAGTGCGATCCTTATGCATGAGTTTGAAAACAACAAATAACCATTAGAATAAGGTAAATCCTGACAAAGAGGGAAATTCAGTTTTGCATATTCATCTGTCTGGGTGGTGTAGTCGGTTATCACGTTAGTCTCACACACTAAAGGTCCCCAGTTCAAGTCTGGGCTCAGACAAGTTCAATATTTTTGCTTTCTTTACAGTTGATGCCAAAAGGTAAACAGTGACGCGGGAGGCCGAATCGTTGTTATTCATGTTTTTCTGTTTTCAACTGTTCAAATGAAGTGCTATGAAACGAGAAAATGAGATACACAGCTATACTGACAGCCTCTGCTTCTGCGTCTTTGAAAACTTCACTTATCAGTACCTCTCGGTTACAAAATCTGAAAGTGCTTTAATGAGAATTGAACGACTTGCCGCTAGACCTCTGAACTGGAGGATGCTTTCAATGAGAGTTGAACTCACGACCTCCCGCTTACTAAACGGGTGCTCTAACCAAACTGAGCTATGAAAGCATATTCATTTGCAGCTTTATAATATCTCTCAAAACTATTCCTTTCTATGTATTCATCTACCCTGGTGAGTCGAAAATCGAAAACAAGGCAGAATATTCAGATTGGGGATGATTGACACTTGTATAATTTTGATGTTCAATGAATATAAGGCGTCTCACAAATCAGCTCGAGGAGATTTAATGTTGGAAAAAGGTCTTTAATTGCGGAAATGTAAATTATTTATTTTTATTTTTTACTAACAAAGTTTGTAATTTCATTATTTTTTTAACAGGGGTAAAAATTATTTACATGTTTTACTTTAAAATATTTCAAAATTGTGTTAAAAAAGTTCAGATGTGAGATTCTTTTCATCATATTTAAAATCTCTCCTTATCCATAGATTTCTTTTTTATATTAAAAATATGGCTTTAATATATAGAAATAGAATAAATATTATTAACAAGATGGTTAAAGAAAAAGTTTTGATCAAATATAAGAAATACTTTAAACAAGAGTATTTCTTTTTCTTACCATTATTTCGTGAAAATAGGGTGATAATATTTCGAAATTGTCTCATTCATATTTTTGTTACTATCTAGCTATCACATTACATCAAAATTTCAATTTTGAATAAACCATTAGTTTCTATAGGTGATAATATTTCGAAATTGTCTCATTCATATTCTTTGTTACTATCTAGGTATCGCGCTACATCAAAATTCCAACTTTGAATAACCCATTAGCTTCCATAAGTGATAATATCTCGAAATTGTCTCATTTATATTCTATGTTACCATCTAGGTATCACACTACATCAAAATTCCAACTTTGAAAAAACCATTAGCTTCCATATTTCTCTCCTCGTACACATGCAAAAGAGCAATAAAAAACGCTCAAATTTTTTACCTATTCCAAGGCAGAATTTAGAAACGCATTGTGACATCTTTGTCATCTTTTATCCATTTGATGACAATAGACGAATCACCAAACACTTGTAAACTATCAATTCCTTTTTCATTTGTGAGCAACAATACTAGTTTTAGTGTCATCACTTTTACACAATTATTTGATCCTTCCCCTAATCTTGCCTTCAACTTAATGGAATGATTATCTATAAATAAAAATGCCTTCCTCTTCATATACAATAGGATCCCCTTGTGGCGCTTCATAAAAAAAAAAAAAAGCCTATACAAAACTCTTATGAATTTGTCACTACCTTCATTGAGTTTTCTTTCATATCATATTAAGAAAGTAATGCTATTAAGGCATCACAACTACAAACAACTTATAATTAGATATATAAAGTACACACAATAAATTGTTTAATATATATATATATATATATATGGTCAAGATAGTAACTTCCTTCACAAAAACAAGTATGTTCGTAGTTGATACAACTACGAGGCTCGAGTGAGCCTCCATGTGCCCTATGCCAAACAATTTGTATTGCAGTGACAAATGGTCCAACCCATCCTACAACATCAACTATTGGTGGCTCTTGGTGTGACGACGCTACCAAGATGCCATGTTGCACTAGTGTGTGAATCAATGTGGCTTTTGTTGTTTAGGTTTCCATAAATCCATTACTAGAGGATATTGGGCAAGGACATTATGCCTTCGTCTATGTGGATAACGACCTATTCTTGTGCTACACCTAACATTTTGTCTATCTTGTGCAGACCCACAACCCCTTGTAATTATCCCATATCAAAGTAGGTGGCATGGAGTCCTAGTTGAAACTCTACCCATAACCTCCTTAAGAAATATAAAGGTACCTCCCTATTATTACAAGGAGGTTTATCAAATACCATAAACCACCTATCCATCCAAGGGTCTTGAAATGGTTGTTAGGTGCACCTGTCCATAAAAGTGTGTTTTTAGTTTATTGGTAAAGGTCGGTTGTTTCTAGAATCAACAAAGAAAGAATTAATGTTGTGGTCTCTCATTTCGTCTTATACCAATTCTATAATGTTTATATATTCTAGCCCTGCAATCAGAAATTGTGGTTAACTGACTTTGGACATTAAAAATGATTGATGCAACTGAGTTTAATGAACTTACTCTCTAATGTTTTGGAGATATTGTATTAGTGACCTCAAAGTAGTTAAGGATGCATTGATTTCATCATTTGGATTTATTGGTTCTTTGTTCAAGTTTGTTGTTCTAAATATTGGTTTGGTGATTGTTGGTTTGGGTTCCATATTATTTAATTTCCGTGCAATTAAATATTGTGATTGTGTTTAGGGTATTACTTAGGTGTTTTTTCATATTTAAAACCAATTTTTTAAAAAATACCATTAGAATTCTTACTCCACAAATAAGGTATGGTTTAGATTTGGTGCTCAACGTTGTTCGAGAATCAAATTTTTTGCTTAATATCTCCTAAAAATGCACTAAGCAATCCCAATATCGTAAAAATAGGGCCACAAATGCATAAAAATGAATCTCACTAGGAACACATGCACATTCCTAAGAACACATGTTCGTCCTTGAGCCATGCTAAGATGTCAACTTGACTAGTGTCCTAGTTGGTAGTTCGGGCCTTATTGAGCCTAGACGCCAAGGAACATGTGTGCATTCCTAGGAATGTGCATGCATTCTTGTGGGTGCATGTTCCTGATGGCCTCATTGCCACGTTTGAGGCCATCATCTTCTTGTGAGCACATTAAATGATTACTTGTTTGTGTCTATATTGAACCTTAATACTCACTGATACACAATGTTAGAGGGTAGTTGGTAAACACAATGATGCCCACATAACTACTTCATCTGCAAGGGTATAAATGCGATATTGAATCATTACAATTAGTTAAGATGTTGGTAAGAGAATGATTGGCACTCGTACATGACAATCCTGGTCGATTTTTTTTGAAATATGCTCTCTAACTAGGGAGGTAGTTGTGCAAGCCCTACTAACGATGGTTGTTTTGAATTCCTAGGAGAAGTGGGTTAGGTTTATGGGAGGTTGACCAACCAAACAACTTGTTGTAGGATTTTGAATTTCCTCCTCATTATGCTATATAATGATTCAATAAATATTTTTATTAAGGCTTCTCTCTGATCATAAGTAAATATCTTGGCATTTTATAGGGGATATTGTAACACCCTCCTCCCACATCTACCCAAGTAACCAACCAATCGGGGTAAACATGTGACAAGAAGTTACTATGATATGATTCGACCTCCTAAGTCATGTTAAGGAAATGGAACCAATGGAAACACACCATACAGAACTTCAACATTAGCAATATGACTCCTAGGAACCATCCCAACCTTTTTGCTAACTAGCCCTTGAGTCCCACTGAGGTTTTAGACCACTTGAACCCAAACACTCCCATGCTATGGGCCTGGTAGTGTCTAGGAGGATCTGAACAGTCTCATGGCAAGTCATGCCAGCGTCCAGGGACTATTTTTCTCAGTGTTGTTCCAGTGCCCCCGGGATTTGAGCCACTTTTTCAGGTCAAGATCCCAGGTCACTACTTAGAATGGAATTAAACCTTTAGAAAATAAATATAGTCTGGAAATGATGACACAAGTGCAATTAATTAAACAAGCCCTTGATTGGACCCCTACTAGACATTACAGCCATTTCATCAAACATATCACAAATATGTAATCTACGGGTGTAAATAACATATCTAAGCATAGTGGTCTCATACTCAGGTGAGAATTACTGAGAAGCATTGATGCCTCAACACATTAGCTATAGTTTCATCCATTAGGTCATAGATACATTGTTCATCCATTTACAAGTAAAAACGTGATGAGATCCATACATAGCTATTGTCATAAAACATATACATAACCAACATAATAGCAATAGAAATACCAAAGAAATCAAAGCCATATGATCCACATATAAACCAATATAATACTCATAGAAATACAAGTCGAAATAACCTCCTATTGATGATTCAAAATTCAAACCTGGGATGGAACTCCAATGTTCCACCCAACCATAGAATGGTTGAGCTAAATCTCTCTTCATTCATTCACCCATGTGCCATATTCCAAGCATGAATATGGGATCTCATAGAACACATCAATCCAAAACCATCTAGGGCTTCTAGAGGCCATCCATCTCAACACATCAAACAGTGATTCCACCTCATGGTCAAACATCATAAAACGATCATCAGATTGGTCTCTACCCAAGCCTTCCAGGGCTCCAGAGAATTTTTTCCAATCATAGCTTCTAGGACTAGTAACTCAATCTACAATTGTCGTCGAGATTCTAGATCGTTTTTCCAACTAGGGCTTCCAGTACTAATAACTCAACCCACCAAGGGATTCCAAAGTGTTTGTCCAACCAAGGTTTCTAGGACTAGTAACTCAATCCAAGTTGTTACAGAGTTTCCAGATCATTTGTCCAACCAGGGATTCTAAGAACTAATAACTCAACCCAAGCTAAAGGAAATATGAGAACCAACTATAAAATAAAGAATAAATCCACAACACCATGGCTATCCAGGAAATGGAAAGGCTAGGAAAATCCACTGTTAATCCAGGAAATCCTCCATGCCAATGATATATCATAACCAAGAAACCACATGCATGTGCCATGCATGCCAAAACTAGTGAGGAAAACATACATGTAACTCGGTACCTACAACCAAAACCCATTGTAGTTGTTGAACCCGATGTCCTCTTGCGATTTCATGCTCCTCCTTTGCCTTCTTGCTTCAAAACTCCAAGTATGCCACACCCTCCAAGAGTGATCCAAGAAAGTGTCTAAGAGTATGAGAGAGAGAGCTCCAACACTGAACTAACCCAACTCACCCATTGATCCTCAAAAGCCTTTTTATCAATGAGGCCTCTATTTTCTTCAATTTCCATTATTTTCCTTCAATTTCTTCCTCACATGCAACCTGTGACCTTTCACCTTCTTTTTCTCCTATTTTCCATTATTTTCATAAATAAATGTGCCAAAATGCCATTTTTCCTTTTCAAAGCCTTTACCATTGCTTTTGCCAATATCCTTAGCCGTAATAATTGAACTGAACACCCACTAGGATGTTTTTCCCACCATTCAACTTGGAATATGTGTCCCATACCTGTGGTCTTTTATATTTTTGCATGGATTTTTAAGCAGGCCTTTTATAGAACCCCCCCTTGGGGGAACACCATCCTCGATGTTCAATGACACCTATAACCAACAAGACTGTTGAAAACAAAACATATTTCCCATGGAGCTTTGTAACCCAACTTGTTGTAGTATTTACAGTTATCACTACTGAAACATGACAAAGATGCCACTTACAAGAGCTTTATAACACATCTCATTACAGTATTTACAGTAATAGCCACATATACACACATACAAATTTTCTTCAACCAACAAATAATCATATTGTCTATGGAGCTTTATAAATACAACTTGATATAATATTTACAATAATACACACATATACACATATGCACATTTTCTCAACCAACAAATAAATGGATTTTATGCCTATACCAATCAACAAAGGAATCTAGAGGCTCACACCTCCACCCTCAATTGAAGGTAGTACCAAGATTCACCTCCTTCCCAAGAAGTCCAGAATCCACTGTCAAAGTCAAATTTTCATCCAATGTCCAGTGCTACAATCCTATGCCACTTGTACCCTCAATGAACAATGACCAACTAATTGTTCCAAGGCACACTCCCAATATGCATCTGATTCCATCTCGCAATGATAATGACCAAATTTAAATTTTTGTATAGTTATTTAATTTTTTTTATTTTGATTGAGATGAGCAAATTTTCAACTTCGATGACGAATGGACAACGTTACACATCATACTGGTTGTAGAATGAGCCTCTCTACTCAATGATGATGTTGTGGACTCGTTGATGATGATGATGATGACGATGTGGATTGCTTGATGATGTAATGAGATTGACTCAATGTGAGAAGGCTGAGACCAAAAGGGAGTTGACACACTCTCAAAAGATAAGTAATGTCTTGATTGTTTCTATTGATTATTTCATTATGAGTCTCTTGGCTTGTTTGGTTGTTCTTGTTCTTCCATAGCCTCCCCATGAGGATTGCAGGTACATAATAAAGACTACCAAAGGATGACAAATATTTGAAAATGATGAAAGAACAATGTGACACGAAGACTCATGATAGGCTCTGTACTCAAAGGAAGCAGACAAGATCAACTTGATTGAAGAACAAAGAGGATTTTTGTGTAAGAGGGAGTTGCTTTTTTAAATGCATGAGCCTGGTGATATCATTATCACAATGGACTACAGGTCCATCAAAATCTCCCTAATGAATGATTTGAAGAAACTACAAGATTTTTTGATTCTTTGATTGGTTCATTGATCTATCTGATGATGTTCATCTCTGCTAAAGTCCATTTGTTGTCTGTTGCATTCTACTATGGATGTTGATGCCTACTTTTCAGAGAAGCCATTTATTATTCATCGGATTTGACTATGAATAGTAATATTCGATTTTAAGAGAAGCCACTTATTATTGGACTCTATTATGGTTGTTGATAAATGCTTTTGAGAGAAGTTGATGTTGAAGTCTATTATTGTCTGTTGATAGTTGATGATGTTTGCTTATGAGAGAAGCTTTGGTTGAAGTTGAATGAACAATTGAATGCCATTGTTTACTAAAATGTTAATGTACCGAGATCCACCATGGCTAAATTTCTGATGTTGAACTTGTTGTTGATGTGAAGAAATTGGAATGACTGAGAATCCCCTGAAGAGGCAGCATTACATAGCATTATATTATGGACCATCTCTTGTAGGTTGTGTGTCGCGAAACCTTGTGGTCCAGGAGATGTATTATTGATTCCTCCTGTAGGTTGTGTGCCGCAAGGCCTTGTGGTCCAGGAGATGTATTGTTGATTCCTCCTGTAGGTTGTGTGTCTGAGATCTTGTGGTCCAGGAGATGTATTGTTGATTCCTCCTATAGGTTGTGTGTCGTGAGACCTTGAGGTCCAGGAGATGTATTATTGATTCCTCCTATAGGTTGTGTGTCGTGAGACCCTTATGGTCTGGGAGATGTATTGTTGGCTCCTCCCTTTGGCTGTGTGATGTGAGACCTCATGGTCATGGATATGATTTGAGATGGACGTTATGTATCTTTCCCTATGATGAGACTGATGATCTCTTCCTTAGGTTGTGGGTTGTGAGACCTATGAATGGTTAGGAAGATTGATCTTAAGAGAGAGAATGAAAAGTACTTCCCTAGCTAAGAGGGAGTGTTGAAAAATATGGTATTCATGGTCAGTATTTTCATCTTAAAGAAAAAATAAATAAATAAATAAATAAAAAATAAAAAATAAAAATGAAAACTTGCCTCCAAAATTTATTAGGTCAGTTGGGCACTTAAGAGGCACCCATTCAACCCCACTTGAAGGCTATATAAAGGAGATCATTTCTCCTCATTTGCACACACATTTTTTTAACACATATCTTTGATCCAGCTAAATTACAAGAGAGTCGAAATTTCAAGAGGAGGCTGAAATTCTAGGGAGAGTCGAAATTTCAGGGACTTGGAATTTGACATGGCACTTCATCATGATATTGGTTAGTGGTTTGGTTATTATTCTGTTATTTGTTATTTATGGTGTATTGATGAATCTGGAAACTCTCTCTCTCATAAGGAAAAACTTTTCTGGGTTCTGCCCTGGCTGTGTGCCTAATGTTTGTGTCTCTTATCTCATTGTTTCATCATTATTTCATGTTTATTAGTTGACGTTTTTCTTCTGTATAGCTGCCTAAATGATATTAAATTCAATGTTATGTGAAACTAATGTTTAATTGATCATTGAAGTAGCTATCAAGTGAAGAAAAACTTAATTCTAGTAGCTGCCTTAGAATATCAACATGGTCAATCTACAAGATTTCCAAAATCAATTAAGGTCACACTAGGTCAACTTTTATGTGGCATCAAGAACAATTTAAAGCAATGACGTCTTGACCTAGGGTAATTGCATAAAGGTAGAAGCTATATATATCACCTTGAGGTCCCTGAGGACTATGAATCATAAGCAACGACTCCATCACACCTCAACTGCAGACTTGGAACAAAGAACAAGAAATACAGGATGAACAAGAGATTTGGGTCTTTGTGGTAGTAATCAAACCTCACTAGAATAGTACATGCCATCACAAGGGCAACAAACAGTGAGTTGAAATTAGTGTGTTGTTTTCCATTAGGCATTAGGTAGTCAACTGCAATTGGTGTAGTCACATTAGGATTGGATAGGTAGGTGAAGTGTTGAATATTGATTTTAAAACAAGAATTACAATGTGGATTATTGGTTGGAGGAATTTATTGTTCTTTGGTCAGTCAACCTTAACTCATTGTGTTTGTTGAAGAATCATATCACTATTAGAGATCATTATTGTTGTTGGGAATATTTATGCTATTCAATGCTACCTACACTATTGAATGAATGAATGAGCAATGTTGTGAATAATCATTTGATTTATTGAAAACCCTAGTCAAAATAATAAATCAAAGGGCAAAAAATCTCCTTGGGATATTACAGTGGTATCAAATTTAGCTCACACTGCCAGCCTGTGAGTTAATGTCACAAGACCAGGATCTTTAGGAAAAAGGTTTCAATGGAGGATTGGAAAAAACAATCTTGGGAAAAGGCCAGAAAAACTATAGTTGCTCAATGGTAGTAGAACCAATAGCTAATAAATCAGCTTTTTGCCCAGTTTGAGAATGATGTAGGTAGAAATTACCATGTTCCTATTCAGACTAGCACTAGGGGCCAAGCCATTTAGCAATCCTCAAGCAATGCCAAAATGGCTATTGGTCAAAGAGGGGAGTCCTCTCCTTTTGTTCAATATGAAATATCTCGTCTACCTGTTAATAAAAAACATTTTCAAGTAAGGACGTCTCTGTTAACTCCAAAGGCAAGTGGTAACATTGGGGCATCTACTCATAAAGAAGATACAGTAGCCAAGAATCTACTCATAAAGAAGATATCATAGTCAAGAACCGTGGCACAGTTGAAAGGGCACAAGCACTCATGACATCACCCAGAGCACTTGATCAACAAGAAAGGTCAATTAATGCCCCATATAAAACTCTTAAGGTGAGGGATAGCATTCATAATCATCCAGAAGTAATGTGTTGAATACTAAAGAAGACGAGGAGAAATTTCAGAGTGCTCATGGATGTTGAAAATAGTAGCAAGTAAGGTCTTATTTGACTTGTGCTTTAGTCAAAGAGACCAGAGACCACAAGTAGTCCTTTAGCATGCACGAGTTCCTATAAGTTAGGATGGAGTTCCTATAAATTAGGATGAGTTCCTAAAAATCAGGACGAGTTCACGAAGCAGTTTTACTCATGCAAATAATTGGAGGCTCAATTATTTGTCTCCTAGTGCTAGTTGGCTTTGGAAAAGGACAAATTACAAGTCTTAAAGGTTATTTGTGGCTAGAATGAGTTGCATGAGTCAGTTACACTTAGTTAACTAGTCAATCACATGTCGGAGTTCCAAAAATAAACTTGCCAATTTTAGATGGGCCGAAAATCTTATAAGGAGGGTGAAGCACAAAATTGATCATTGTTTTGTGAGCACGAGTTGGTGAGACAAAGAAATAGAGAGCACATGTTTGTGTGTGTGAGCTTGTGAGAGGAAGAACATGCAAGAGAAGCATGTGATGCTATTTGAGGAGGAATTTCCCTAGGGATTTACAAAAGGAACTAGGGAGAATCCCCTAAATAATAGGAGTAGCCTATGCACATAGAAATAGGGAGGTAGGATTGTTAAATTTAGGTATGTTCTATGCTTAGAGCAATTTAATTCAATTCTTTATATTAGCCCAATGACAATATTCAGATTAGCAATCACATCAACATGCTATGATAGTAAAGTGCAGATAGAGCATAAACATAAACAACAAAAGACAAGCCAAAACAAGAGGACACAAGATGTGGTGTCAGCCAGGGACAAACCCCAATGTGGGGAAACCCTTGAAAAATTCTTCTTATATTCTTCAATAGTTCAGCAGAGAGAGAGATAGTACAAATATGCAAATCATATATTGTATGACAACAACAATAAGTCCATCATTCTGATGATGATGATTGTTCTAGAATGTAGCACCTACAAACTTCAAACACACATGAAGAGTATTGTATCATATCCTTTTGGTAGGTCATCAATGTTGCTGCAATGTTCCTCTAATTGTCTGATCCTACAATTCTTGTTAGGGCACAAGAAGAATCCCTTTAACCTTCCAAATTGTTAGTCAACTATGCCCTTCAAGGGTTCCAGTCCACCTAGGAGAGTCTCTCCTAATCCACATTGCCACCTGTACTCAATGTATACTGCAATACTGCCTTGGAACAACCTTAGCTGCTTGCTATGGGTTGCAGCCTAGCAAAGCAGCTAGTTGTAGCTTCAAATTCTTCCAACAGGCCCAAGTAAATCCTTAACTCATGCTTAGTCATAGCCTTTAATACAACGTTGTCACCTACAACAATTTATGCTACGATAGGACTCCTTTTACAATGGCTTAGAGTATCTTAACTGCGTCTTAAGGCCTCTCTTATGACTGCGTTATTAAGGCCTCCTAGCCTCGGATTGTTATGGATAGGCCTCCTTTGGACAACGTAGTGACCTTTCTTTTGCTGCGGATAAGGGCTACACCTTTCAGCGGATTAGGGTAGCGTATGGGAGTCTAATTGTTGTGGGATTAGGACCCTCGTGAACTACGGCTAGGGGACCTGAGTATAAGGCCTTTTTATGACAGCAAATAGGAGCCTTTCTAAACTGCCTATGTGACTCTCTTAACAGAAAATTATGTCTCCTCATGTAGTCATGTATTAGGGTCTAATAGACTGCGAATTTAGGCCTCTTGGAACAACGGATAGGAGCCTCTCAAGACAA
>APFE030152913.1:13785-53761 GCA_000404065.3 Pinus taeda
TCCTAATGAAAAGAAACTATCTTTCGGAGTGTTCATTGGAGCACTTGCATATTTTCGTGGATTTTCTACATGGTATCAGAGTAGCGAACAAAATCAAGACCAACACAAATTGAGGCAAGCATCATAGAACTTTTGAAGCGGTCACAACCTCTAGAAACCTTATCAAGTGAGAAGGAGCCAAGTTTTATTGTGCCCTTTTGTGATTTGGTACAGGCAGAGTTTGAGGGAAGTTCGTGGTTGAGCTTGAGGGCAGTTGTATGTTTTTTGTGTGTGTAATTCTTTGTGTATCAGGCCGAGATTTTCTATATGCCTTAGAAGGAGAGTTGAGCCCATGTAGTCTCAGTATTGGAGGGCTAAAAGGCATAACAGGCTGCTGGAATATTCCTTTAGGACAACGTATGAAGGAGGCCTGTAAACGGAGGGTTACACAGGTTTTTGTCGAGGTTTAGAGGCTGAGTTGTGGAGAACTGGTGCACTGTGTTTAGGTGCACTAATTAGAGTGCCAAGGAAGCTCAGAGAAACACCCAAAACTGTGACATAAGAAGAGTAGAATGAGCATGCTAGTTGAGGTATGTTTTGTGTTTTTCTATGATTGATGCATTACTAGGTTGTGTAGGGTTGTTCTATAGTTTGTTTGAGTAGCAGTTGTGTGGGAAACTTAAGTACAGGTTAGAGTGTTGTTAGAAATTGCTTTATTGAGCCCTAATTTCAACCTCTTGTGAAGGACTACAAGGTTTTTAGTGGGCAGGTGTTGGAGAGCTCTCTGGGGAAGCAGGATGGCATACCAAGGACTGAGAGCATCTCACTATTTAGAGGGAGCATCGAACTTCATTCCATGGAAAGGGAGGATCACGATAGTGCTGGAAGATAATGGGGTGGGAGAGTTTATCAAGCAAGCAATAGCACCACCTCAAGAACCCGAACAATTGGCCCAACATAATAAGAATGATATCAAGGCAAGGAAGCTTATTCTAGAAGGGGTTAGAGATCATATAGTACCTCATATCCATGAGAAGAAGACAACATATGAGATGTTCAATGCCATCTTAAAACTATATCAAAGTATCAATGATACCAGGAATCTTGCTCTGAAGGAGAAGCTGAGAAGTATCTAGATAAGCAAAGATGAGCCCATCATCACATATTTTTCAAGGTTCACTCAGGTAAGAAATGAACTGGGCGGTGTGGGCGTGATTGTATATGATCATGACCTTGTGATTTTTGCCTTACTTAGACTTCACAAGTCTTAGTAGGGCTTCCACGATGTTAGTGGGAGAGATAATTTTCCCAATTGGGAAAGGTTTTGGATTGACTGCATTTATGAAGAGATCTAGAGAGGGACTAGAGATGGTAGATCAATTACAATAGTGGACAAGGAGAACCTTGCCCTAGCAGGGAAGACGAAGGGCCAAGGAGAGGTAAAGTCTAGTGAGAAGGGCAAGAAGAAGGATCTAAGCAAGATCGGGTGCTTCCATTTCCATGAGTTTGGACCCTATGCGACTAAGTGTCCTAAGTGGAAGAAGGATTCCAATAAGGATCATGTAGTTGCATCAACGGAGGTAGATGCATTTTTTGCCTAGTTTGAGAAACATTTTTCATTGATTGCTTGCATGGCAAGCTCAAAAAAATTATAGTAGTATGTGGTAAATTGATTTAGGGCCATCCTTCCATATGGTTGGAAACAAGAAGAGTTTCAGCCACTTGAAGGAGAAGGACATGCAGTTTTAGATTGAGCTAGGAGAGATGGTCAATATGCATCTAGAGGAGGTGATACTATTAGTTTTCAGAGGGAGCCAGATAATCCTCTTCATCCCAAAGATGTCCTCTACGTTCCAAGATTGAGGCAAAATCTTGTTTCAATAGCTACCCTTGAGGACAAGGGATATGATATAATCTTCAGCAAAGGTAAGGCGTACATCCAACACTTAGCTTCTAGATGTAAAATCCAAGATCCAATGGCTTAGGGAGTGGGGGCGAAAGAGAGGGAAGAAGAAGATGAAAGGTAGAAAGGAGAACCAAGAAGGGACTGGGTTGTTATGTCGCAGTTGTTATTAGTGATATTGTGCTTCTTTTGTTGTGGAGCTATGAGAACAACTCTGTGACTATCTTTCCATAAGCTTGTATTCTGCCTTGTTAGAGTTATGGATGTTGAGGAATAGGCCTTGAGCCTGATGTAATGTACTCACCTTTTATATTAATGAGGAAGATTGTTATTGGGATCATAACATGTTAATTGCATGTTACTCTGGTTCTTTAAATTTTTTTATGTATGCACATGTTTAAGTAGTCTTTATGTTAGAGCATGTATAGACTGTTGCAATATGATTTCTTCAAAGAACGATTCAATGTTCCCTCTTTTCTATTCTTTGATATGGTTTTCCCTAATACTAAATTCCAACCCTCATCTAACTAAGGTTGCAACATGCCTTAGCTGAGACTCCTTACCCTTCCCGGGTAAGGTGAAAATGTTAGCATTGTGCTAGACTATAATGGAGCCTTGTTGGCCCCTGTGCCCGAACCTGGGGTCTTGACCTTGTTATTATTTATGCACCAAAAAATGGTTCCATTGTCAGGACCTGAAATTCAAAAAGGGGGTTTGAATATTGTATCGAGGATCTTTAAGAAAGAATTGTGTAACTGGTGGGATGATCACGTGGACCAGTTTGTTTCTCAGCAAGCTCAACTCTGCCAAAGAACTATTGAGAAATTGAAGGAGGAAATCTTGTATTCAGAACTGACGAGTGATCAGTACGAGATCTTCTGGTGCAAGTTCCTAAAAGAAATTTACAACTAGTTGCAAGATTACAAGTGAAGGGGCAGTCCAGTAGACAAAAGCCATCTCGTCACAACTAGACTCAAGCAGATCTCACTGTGTTATATCGTCTTGACAAAGATTTGACAAGAGTGGTAGATTTCTGGGTAGAGACCACGATGTAAGGGTATATTATTGACTTTGCAGCAGAAATCCATCAGTCCTTTTCAAAGGTTGAAGTTGTGTTCCGATCGGGATTGTGAGGGAAGCTGCTAAAAGAGGTTTCTCTTTGGATCAAGCTTTTGATGGTGGAAGAGGGCTTGTTGGTGTTCCAAAGCTTGAGCATGGTAGAGTAAACACCTAGTAATGGGGGAAGGACCTAAACGGAGGGATTTTACTAAGTGAGGAACTATGATATTTTCAAGCGGATGGACACAGATGACTCCCAAAAATCCAGGGATCTAGGAGCGTAAAGGAGAGTGCAGATACGAAGAAATAGATGGAAAGGGACATACAGATGATTCAGAGGAAAAAAAATGGATTGTACTAAGCAAGAGCAATGTTGAGAGATCCAAAAGAAGGAGAAAGGATGGAAGGAATCTCAATGGGAGGTGCAGAGATGGCTGCAACCGCAATGGGTCGTGAAGGTGATAGGGATCCACCCCCACTAGTAGAGATGGAGATGTTGAATTGCAAGGGCCACATGGGCTTAGAGGAAAGCCTGGAAGATGACATGCATTTTGTTATATCGAGACTATTTGTTGAAGATGATGCATCCAAAGGAATCAATGATTTGCCTCCCTAAAGCTCAGGTAGTGTCTCCCCCAACCTTCCCCCGGTACTCTATAATAATCCTGATGAGGTCATATCTAAGTTAATCAAAACTATAATAATTCACAATGTGCATTTTAATTACAAAGCTATTACTAGTAGCAGTGGTACGAATTTACAAGGATCATTGCAACCAGGATCACAAGGATTTGTGCTCTTAGCATGAACTAAATGAAAAATGGTGGGATCATTCACAATGTATCGCAAGTTCTCCGATAGGGGGAACGAAGACGTGGAACAACACTAGTATCTATGCAAGTCCTATTGGAAATACTGAGAGGGGGGTGAATCTATATTTCTTTTCAATTGTTACTTTTACCAGTTAGATCACTTATATTTAGAACACAAAAATGAGCAATATAAGTAAATGCTTTTATTAATATAATCTTTATAATGAATTGTTACACAACATTTTTTCATTGTCCCTGTACTCCCCGTTCCTTGATCTTGGAGGACCTTTACAATGAACCCCACATGCTTTTCCTTCATGGAGAAACTCCCATTATGTCCCTCTTCATGAGCAAATCATTTCCCTTTTGCACCATTTCCCCTAAAACTTCTGTTTTTCCCAATTTACATGACCGACACTAATGACCTTTATCTCCCCCGCACCGATGTGCAAATATTAGCACTATTCCCCATGCCAATCGATGTGATTGAGCTGTGTTCCAGTCGCGCCGCTCTTGTTATGGAAAGTTTTTTAAATTAGAGCTAAAGCTTCCATCTCTAGAAGCTTCGTAATGGAAGTATGGTAAATGGTTTGGCCGGATGGGGTCGAGGATGATAGTTTGGGCTCCTTTCCCCTATAATGATGGAATTACCTCAAGGGATAAGTCCTTCTCCCATGAGAAGAGGATCCATCTCCCATCCATCTTTCCTATATAAACCTCCCTTCTCCCCAAGCACAAACTAGTGTGAAAATCAGAGTTAGATTTTTGGCTGAGTGTGAGTATTCTATTTTAGACAAGCAAGCTATTACTAGTTGTAGCCATCTAGTTGTGTGAGGGAGAAGTGTGTTTGGTTGGAGTGAAGCCTAAAGGGAAGAGTCTTTAAACTATTGTTGTTTGAAGCCATCATAAAGTGCTAGCAGAAGTGTGTGGCAACTTGGTCTTATCAGAGGAAGACTGCGACATCAAGATGAATGGTTGTAATCTCTCTTTGAATATTAATATATGCAACTATCGATTGATTTCCTAAATGTTTTGTAATATTACATACCCATGTCTTAATGCTTCTTGACTTATTAAATAGGTTGAATTGTAATTTGTCTATTATTATGTTTGTGTGTTGTTGTTTTTTTACTTGTTTCAGGAGCTTAAAGAAGGAAGCGAGAGATTGTTGGAGCGAGCAAGCGAGGACATCATCAAGCAGGATAAGCGACCAATAGGTAGGCCCTCTTGATTGATTCTAACCTAAGGAAATCTTCTATAGAATGTATTCTTTGTGGCTAGACCCATTATCGGGCTAGAGGAATTCATTCGTGTTTGCACTTATAATTTTAATTCACCACAAATTGGTGACTCTGCTAAGGAGATCCCATCCTTTTGTTTGTTTTGGATTTCATGATTTCATGAGAACTCTGCTAGTTTCGCGTTTTCCCTTTTGTTTTGTTGTTTTTCTCCTACAAACTGGCCTAATTCTAAAATTCATAGTAGCATATCTGGTCCCTGTTTTGATTTGTTTTTTTTTCCTTAGTTCCCTTGAACAACGCATTTAATCAGCTGACAATCGCGTCGAGCCACCTCTAACGCTTGTTGTCAGTTAGGCAGTCGTGTCGATCCCTATAAGTGAAGATTAGGGCTAGACCCCAATCTTGGCCAGTGTATTCTGCTCTTGTGTTTTTGACCCTGTGAGACTTTTGGTTGTTTTCTCCTTGATTAGAAAGCTACTTTTCGTTTAGTTTTTGCTTGCTTGTAGGATTGTCATCTTGTTGTTATGATCGAGTTTGAGTGGCTAGTGACACTAGAGCATCTAGCTAGTCGCCCATTCAGAAGCTTGTGGACTCATCAAGTCCGGTTCTAGGTGTGTTTTCTCCTTGAATTTTTTTTTTGGTCCCTCTTACGACTTTGACATCTTTTTGTACAAGTTTGAAAAAGTTTTGTTTACTAGTTTGAGTGTCTTTTTCTGGCATAAATTACATTATTTGTCTTGTGTTTGGAAAAGTCGGTGTTTCATTGATCTGAATGAACTTCTCTTTTCATGTTTGTATCTACTTGAAGAGCTCATAGTCTCAAAAATATTTTCATTGAAAGATTTTATGTGAAAAGTCTTTTTCGTTGTTTCATGAGAAAAATATGAAGTTCTATCTTGTTGCATCATTATGATTTTCATCCCTTAAAAACTAGAATTGCACCAACATTTAAAAAGGAAGAGATTTTTTTTCATTTCGAAAGGACTGATAAATAAGTGCTTGTTAGGAAATTAGGAATTGGAATGCATTTTTCATTAGTTTATTTTTCGAAAAGTGAAGTAGTGAAAGATCATTTCGTTGTCAGTTTCTTGATTGTTTGCATTTGATTGAGTAGTTTCTACCCTCTCTATAGTAGGCATTTCATCGAATTGAAAGGGTCTTGTCTCATTTAGTTGCACTTTTAGGTTTTTCGAGTAGCATCGCTAAGACATGAAAACTGAAACTTAACTCAAGATCAACTCTAAAATGAATTCAATTAACCTAAGACACATTTGACATTAATGACCACATCTAGAAGGTCTAGGCTAGAGACGTGCTCCGGCATCTGTAAACCTAGCAGTTGTCGTTAGCTTCGACATTAGACAGTGCTAGCACGGATTTGTGCTCCCCGTACCATCGCGTATATAACGGGAGACCCCACTAGGATGCAATCCTTTTATCCTTAGGAAGCCGAGTCGGCCCCCTTGCGAAGGTGATACACTGAACACAACGTTCAGGGAGATTGTCTGCTCATACTTCTTGGTTCGCCAGGAGGTATTCTGCAGTTCACGGTTGCTTGGTAATCCTGTTTACCTAGATCATCCAGAGTAGTCATTTGATCTTTTTGACTCATTAAACTTATAATATCATCCGAGAACTTGTCCTTTCGAGCTTGTTTCCAATCAAAAGCGATAGATTCATCTTTGTTTCTTTCTCGACTCTTAAAAAATGAAAGAACTTCAGTCATTTATGCGTCTTAAATAATTGATTTTCCACGATCCAAAACATCCTGTTATGTTTTTGACCAAATCGTGAGTTCCCTTAAAAGGACATTTTAAAGCCTTGAAGTTATTTGTTCTGTCGGCTAAGACAAGGTCATCGGGGCTGAACCATCTAGTTCACCCATTTCCTCTTCCTCTCCTCCGTCTAAAATGTTGTCTGAGGAGCCACTTACTGAATTATCAAAGCCATTTGCAGACCAAAATGTTGAACTTGCAATTGTTTTTAGTGTTCAACCATTATCATCTCTTCCTCCGCCTACTATCGATTCAGGGTCATCCGCTAGTCTTGACCCAGAATCTCCGGATAATCTCATTCGAACTTCAGATAACTCGTTTACCACTAACGATAAGCTTGGACTGGTTATCTATCCTTTGAACCCTTTGTTTGATGTTGTTGAGATATCAAAACTATCCCCCAGTACAAGTTCAACTATTCGTCATTGTTTGTTTCCAGACGTGGAAACCGAAGGCAATGCTCCAGTCACTTCTCCAGATGAGTCTAAAGTCTCAACTCCACACACCATTGAGGGGGATGAATTGCAGTCGCAGTTCCCTCCCGAGGGTTTCCCTTATTCATAAGGTATTCCCACTAACTTGCCACCCAGTGATGTGTCTTTAGGGCACTTAGTTTCAGGGACACATAGTGCCTCATCACTCTACCATAACTATGTTTGGGCATTATGCTTCAGGCCTATGTCAAGTCCGTTTGTCATGAACACGACTTCCCAACTAGTTGTTATTTCACTCTCGGTGCAACCCACTATCTCAAACACTCTTGTATCATCAATCCCAGTTATGTGTCAGTCTCAAACGACAGTTTCAAAGATTGTCTCTGCTAGTTCTTCTGCCCCATTAGTCAGTGGCCAGATTTTGCCACTGCTTGGGGGGTAGAACTTGAATGTCTCTATGATGTCAGGTGCCACTAATGTGAGCGGCTCACAAGATCACATGCTTGGTATAAGCCAGCCCTCTTATGGTATTATTTACAACCCTGCTGACCCTACTGGATCAAGCAATGTCAAGTACCAACAGGTCCAGAATCCTGGTGGTCCGTCTGGATTGAGCAATGTTCAGTATCAGCAGCCCTATGGGGCTCAGGTCCAATACCAAAATCCTTACATTCCATATGGTTCTCAAGGATTGGTTAAACAACCTTACACCCTCCAACCTGGGCAGTACATCCAGCCTCGCTACGACCAGATTCAATTAGGTAATTTCCTTGGCACTGTTCAAGTACCCTTTCAACAATAAGGACAACTTTTGCAACAACCAGGGTAGCCTTTGTTACCACAAGGGAAACTTTTGTTGCAACAAGGGTTTTTTGCACAATAGCAAGGGCATATTATCTCGTAGTAAGGTCACCTGCAACAACCGCAAGGTTAGTCCTTTCAACAGTTGCAGTAGGCCGCACAGCAGCAGATGCAATATGCTCTGCATACCTCTCAACCCATACTCTCGCAGGGCCAACCTCTACAAACCCAGGGACAAATTTTTCAACTGCAAGTTCAGCAAAACCAACTTGGGTGGCAGCAACCCTTGTATACCTATCAACAAGGGCAACCCTTGCAGGGACAAGTTCAAGGTCAAATCCTGTAGCAACAGGTGCAAAATCCTCTTTTCTAGGGTCAACAAGTTCAGAATCCTACCAGCCAAGGGCACCAGGTACAAAATCCCTACGTCCAAGGGAAACAAGCGTATCAACCTTATGCCCAAGGACTACAGGTCCAAAACCCTCTTGTTCAGGGACAACATGCCCAATAACCCTATGTTCCAAGACAACAAGTCCCACACCCATATGTCCAAGGTCAACAGGCTCAACAACTTGTTAACCCATACATTGCCTATTAGCAACCTATGCATGGACAATTTCAAGGTATTTAAGGTCTGAATCCTCCCTTTGGTCAAGGTAATCCGCAATGGGGGTTGCCTCAGATGCCATATGGCCAAAATCCCCCATTGTGGGGTCAAAATCCTTACCAGCGGGGATGGGCTCCTCCTTATGGGCCCGCATATCGACCTCCCATGCCTTTTAACATTCAATTACCTTTCTTGGCTACACTTGAGTTGCTGGATGTTTCGCATCTTACGAATGATCTGATTCTTCATTCGCCATACTAGCCTCCGGTGTCATCCAAGATACCAAGTGATTTCCCAAAGTTTGATGGAAAAGTTAAAGAAGATCCTCAGGCCCATGTGATGACATATCACCTCTAGTGCTCGTCGAACTCATACGTGGACAATTCCATTCGTCTTCGTCTTTTCCAACGAACCCTCACAGGAGCCGCAGCAAAATGGTACATCGAGCTACCTCGAAGTACTTTTCATGACTTCAATTCATTAGCCATGGCCTTTCTCATGCATTTTCAACTGCTGGTTCATTATGAAATGGGCACCTGTCTGCTCACATCACTTAAGCAAGACACTGTGATGCACATCTGTGATCATATCCATGAATGGAGATGTAGACATCGAATGATCAAGTTCGAGATCGCTGATTAGTTGCTCACTGAATGGTTCATAGCCCCAATTGCTTGCGATATAGCCATGGGTGGATGCGTCACAGAAGAGCAAGCCATTGCTCCTGCCAAGTACTTGGACTTGGTCTACTCTCAATCTGGCATGTTATACAAATTATTACCCAATGATCTGCAACCATCATCCGATCCCGCGACATCGATGTCACTCATTATTCCTCCCATTGATGGATTTATTGGTTCAGTATTACAGGCCCCTACCAAAACTTCTTCCAAACAGAAGTCGGTCTTGAATACTACCCCTAATAGTTCATCTCAAAACCCACCAGGCCCTGGTAAAACCCCAGAGGTCCACACTATTGAGTCTACCACAGCGGACAAATCCTCGAAAGGAAAAAATAAAGGCAAAGGAAAAGCTAAAGTCGATGCCTCGAAACAGGGTCCTCCCAAATTGTATGCTAGCAAATCTTCACAACAGAAACCTAAGTATCCTTGCCTCCTTTGTGAGGAGGATCACTATACTAAGGATTGTCCACGACGATCCGAAGTTATTTGTTTGCTCAAGGGGACCCCTACAATTCTGAAAGAGCCTTTTCCGTCTTAACAGACTTAAATGGTAGACCAACCCCGATTTGCTTCCTTTGGATCTCAAGTGTTCATGATGAGAATGCCCATTAATGTGGTTACCCAATCGAAGTATTATCAAACTCCAGCTCCCACAATAGGGAAAGAAAAAGAAGCTCCACCTTCTTCTTCTAGCCCGTGTTCTGGCCCTCTGCAAATCGAGTGCCCTAACCCTGATTCCGCTCCATGACCACCCTCTCGAGGTGTGCTACGGAAATCCTCATATAATCCCAATGCTCGAGCTGCTCAACACTAGAATATTGTTGAAGATTTGGCTCAAGCGCCATCAACTATGTTGGCTCTCGAGGTACTCCAAAGCTGTCCATCGTAGCAGAAATATTTGCTATCAGTTTTCAGGGGCATCGATCCCACTGATTCTAATTTGATCTGTTTCGATCTAGAGAACTATGTTCTAAAACTCCCTCATTAGATTGCCTTTCTTATTCAATTAATGATTAATGAAAAGACCATCCACCACACTGTCATCAATGAAGGTTCTTCTGCCTACATCATGTCAACTGCGTGCTTGAAGGCTATTGGTTCCCCTACACTGAACCAGTCTCTGAACACATTGGAAGCTTTCGATGGGCACGATTCATGACCCTTCGATGTCTTACCCAACCTTTCCATCACCCTGGAAGGCAAGGCAGTGCAAGTCGAAGTATAGATTGTTGACGCAAATCTCAATTATAATCTTCTACATGACTGAAGTTGGACCCATGCCATGCATTCTGTGGCCTACTCTTTGTTTCGTGTAATCCGTTTTCCCCCTTAAGGAAGGATTTTCACCATTGATCAGTTCTCTTTCATTACCTATTCCTCATATGATGGAAATGTTCTGTATATCAAACACTCTGGTGCTTCCTTTGAGAGTGTGGGGGCAGGTCTCTTCAAAGATTCTGCCTTAATTGGAATTTTTTCACTCCCACCTCCTCATGTTGCCTTCGTCAACATGATCTTGGTAAAATTTGATCCTTGGGTCATACCTGCGCCAGATCTGGTTGATGCTTGGGGCAATGTTATGCTACTTAGTCCGGCCGAAGTCAATTACGTGGAAATTGTTTCGACTGTGAACTCTGCATCCTTTGATTCTCATATCTCGAAGATCGCTCTCAATATGTATTCTCAATCCCCCTGGCTTGGCACTTTGGAATCATCTGATCCCTTAGCCGAGACCTTCCTTGCTGATGAAGGTATCATGGAAATCATGTCTCTCGAGGAACCGCCATGGATTGATACTCATCATCCCTCCTCGTTTTTAACTCGCCCAACGGTCATGTCTACCTCTTTTGAAGTGTCCTCTTCTCCATTTCCACCACCGACTATTACTCATGAAGTATGGTTGGAAGGAAATTTGGGTACTATTACCCAAACAATGTCGATTGACATTTCTATGAAACCTGGTGTCGTTGAACATGTTCATATCGAGGTATCTTGTTCTCCAGATGAGATCAAGACATAGACTCATCTTTTTCAGGAATTTTGTGATGCGTTTGTGTGGTCTTACGAAGAAATGCCTAGCATTGATTCTAACATTGTGGTGCATGAAATACCAACGTATCCGAATGCGAAACCCGTTCGCCAGTGACTTTGTCCAGTGGACCCTAGAAAGGTTGCTGCTATTAAGGGCAAAGTCGAAAAGCTTCTCAAAGCTAGGTTCATTTATCCCATTCCCCTTACAGAATGGGTGTCCAATATCGTTCCGGTGAATAAAAAACAAGGCATGATTCGCATTTGCATGGATTATCGAGATCTTAATCATTCTTTTCCTAAAGACAACTATCCTACTCCCTTCATTGGTCAAATCATTGATGAATGTGCCGAGAGCGAGATCTTTTCCTTTATGGACAATTTTTCTAGTTATAACCAGATCAATATCGCATCGACCGACCAAGAGAAGACAACCTTTATCTGCCCATGGGGTACGTTCGCATACAAGAATCTCCCTTTCGGCCTCAAAAATGTCGGGGCCACATTTCAACTAGCAATGTCCTATGTGTTTCATGATATTCACAACATTATCCAGCCTTACATGGATGACCTTCCTGCCCATTCTCGTAAGCAATGAGATCACCCAAACCACCTTCAGTAGATTTTTCTATGCTACAGACACTATAACATCCGGTTAAATCCACACAAATGTGTTTTCTGCGTGGAATCAGGAAGACTCCTCGACTTCATCGTTTCCAAGGACGGGATTTGCTTGGATCCTCTAAAAGTCGAGGCCATTGTAAACTCGCCCCCTCCATCTTCACTGCACCAACTCTAGAGCCTCCAGGGAAAGGCTAATTTTCTTCATTGTTTTATACTCAACTATGCTGGGCTAGTTACAGGATTTACCCGGTTGCTCAAACAAGGAACACCCTTTGCATGGGATGAGATAGCCCAAAAAGCTTTTGATGATCTCAAGACTGTCCTCATAAATGCTCCTCTGTTTCATCCACCAAACTATTATTGAGATTACTTCCTTTACCTAGCCACAGCCCCTAGCACCATAGCTATGGTGTTTGTTCAAAACATCGATGAAGGCAATTAACACATGATTTACTACCTGAGTCAGAACCTCCTCGACACCGAAGCGCGTTATGCACATGTTGAGAAGTTGGCTTTAGCCGCCGTCCAGGCTATTCAAAATTTTCGACATTATATTCTCTTACGAACGACTATAGTGATTTCTAAATGCAACCCTATGACCTACATCCTAACTCGTTAATTGCTGGGGGACAAGTATTCTAAATGGATCGTTATTCTGCAAGAATTCAATTTGGTCTTAACTACGGCCAAGTCTAAGAAGTCACTTGTTTTTACAGAATTTATTTGTTCCCTTCCCTCCAAAGCTCTCCCTGCTGGTGCAGATTAACAACTCCCAGATGAGACCCTTTTCTTGATTAGCATCCTTGATCCATGGTACGGTGATATCATCGTGTATCTCCAAACCTCCACGTTTCGGTCCATTTTGACCAATGATTATCTTCGAAGGATTCGACATCATTCTCAAACCTACCGCATTATTAGTGATACTTTATATCATGTTGGTGTTGATTCAGTTCTTCGCCAATGCCTCAGAATTGAGGAAGCTAAAGGAGTTCTCAATGATTGCCACTACGGGGCATGTGGTGGTCATATGTCTGGTTATGCTACAACTTAGAAAATCCTTCACGCTAGTTATTTCTGGCCATCCATCTTCAAAGACTCCATTCTTGTTGTCCGCAAGTGTCATGAATTCCAAATCTACCAACGTAAGATGTGCGTCCCACCCGCTCACCTACACCCCGTCATTACCGTTGGTCCCTTTGCCAAATGGGGCATCGATTATATGACATGTAACCCGCGTTTGGTAGGGGGGCATGGCTACATTATCGTTGATGTGGATTACTTCACCAAATGGGTCAAAGCGATGCCTACATATTCGGCAGATGGTAAGATGGCAGCTCAATTCATTTTTAACCATGTTATTTCCAGGTTCGGCATACCCCAAGCCATTATCACAGATCATGGATCCCATTTCAGAGATTACATGATGGCAGAACTGACATCTGCATTGGGCTTGCGCCACGATGGCTCGACCCCATATTACCCTCAGGCCAATGACCAAGTTGAAGCTGTGAACAAAATCTTGGTCACCATGCTTCAACGTACTATTGGGATGAACAAGTCAAATTGGCATCTCATGCTTTTTTCAGCTTTGTGGGCCTACCAAACTTCAACCAAAGGCGCAACTAGTTTCACACCATTCCAACTGGTCTATGGTCTGGAAGCAACATTACCAATCGAATGTGAGATTCCTTCACTTAAGTTAGTTGTTGAGCTCCTCCCTAAAACATCACCTCAAGAGGAACACCATTTATATTTAGAACGACTGGACGAGACTTGCCGTCTTGCTGCCTTGGTCATCGAAGCACAAGAGAAATGGGTCAAATCCCATTTCAACCAGTCGGTCTCCCCTCACGCTTTCTCTGAGGGTGATTTGGTCCTGCTATACGACCAAGCTAATGATAAGCTGGGGGCAGGCAAATTCGAACCTATGTGGCACGAGCCCTATATTGTAAAATGCGTTTTGCAGAAAGGAGCCTATGAACTTCTTGATTATGAAGGAAATCCTCTTAATAAGCCCCGCAACGGTATTTATCTCAAAAAGTATTATGCTTAGGTCATCTTGCATGGTTACTTATGTACATTAGTGTGTGATTCATTTCTGTACAGTGTGGTTTTGTGTGATAAGTTTTCAAACAACCTTCCCGCTTACTATGCTTTTCTTGCTTTGCAGATGTCTGCAACTCCTCACATTGGTTTCGCCGATGGTGCTTGCCGAAGTACCTGGAACGTATCATCCGCGGCATGAGCTATCTATAACCCTAACGATGAGTTGATTGACCTCCAAGGTATCTGCCTAGGTCGTACAACCAACAACATTGCTGAATACAGTGCGGTCATCGAACTGTTGTCAGAAGCCATTGCTCTAGGCATCAGAGAATTGGTTGTCAACCTGGATTCACAGCTTGTCGTCCTTCAACTCAATGGGAAATATTCTGTCAGGAACCCTCAAATGTTACAAATGTATCTTCGTATCCATATGTTGGAAATACATTTTGATTATATTACATATCATCATATTCCTAGACGCATGAATACATTAACAGATGCATTAGCTAATTACGTGTTGGATAGACATTTGCGAAGCATTTAAAAGATAAGACAAACCATTTGTACGATAATAGACATGAAAATACAGTATATACCTATGTGAGAATGTTTGATACAGTAAAACCCCAAAAAAATAATATGTATGTCCATAATAACATTGGCGACTCGCAGGCCTCATACGTCCGTGGCACGCAGGCCTAAAAAAATATGTAAGTGTTGGACCTAGGAATTACTCGACATGGTGGTCATGATAGCATGAGACATCGTGTATAACACGACTCAGCAATCGGCATATCCGATCTGAGACTCCCATTGTGTGCCTCTGGTATTGCCGAGGGATGTCTCCTATCCGAGCATACTCAGGGATACCATGAGTCAACCCTTGAGGTTCCTCGCAATATCCTCCCCGTTATCACTCCCTTCCTGATAAGGGGTGACAACATCAATAGGAGGGGATATTGCCTGGCTATTGGGGACATCCCGGCTGGCCGCTCTAGTCCAACATCTCCATACACAAGGGAAATTTTATAAGCATGCATATCCCAAAAACAATTCAAAAACATCAAAATAAAAAATTTGGTTTGGTTTTTACCTTCGTCATCAAAGTCCTCCCCATTTGGTAATGGCATATCCGGGAATGCACAAAAATTAGTGCTTATGTATGACCAGTCCTCCACAACGATTTCCTGTCATTGTATCCACGAGAAGAATGTTGGTCGGTAGGACATCTGCTAACCCCCAGTGATCTTGGGCATCAAACGACTCCAAAGGGCCATCCACGGATCGTGTGGCATAGAAGGATCAACCTCAGTTAACTGGTACTAGAACAATGGAACTCGTTCCAGGAAAAAGGTCACAAGTATTAATTTGAAGCCAAATTTCTTCATATTTCCCGCCTTGGCCTTAGACAACTGGCGCTTGATGTTCATCTTCATTGCCTTTGCCCAGTTGAAGATTGTAGGAGCTGTGCAGTCGATAACATAAAGGAACTTCAACTTGTTAGTCTTATGTTCCGCCTGGGACCCTGCCACTCTATTGATGGTCAACAGAAGCACCCTCAGTGTCAAATCTCTTACACTAGAAATCTCGATCTTCCCACTTTTGGATTTAAGGGCCTTAGGGCAATGCTCAGAAAGTAGGGAAGATATGCTTTCCCCAATCAGACGTGACCCATACAAGTTCACTGGCTCACCTCTGCAAGATAGCCCAGTGATGAAGTAGATGTTTGAAGTTGTCAACTCTAGCTCCTGGTCCCTAATGACAAAAATCTCACGATTGATGTCCCAAAGGCTTATCAAGTACCGAAGCAATTCGGGCTGGGCCCGCATCCCTGGTGTAAGGAAAAATTTGAGGAGCCTGCAAGCCCTCAAAGTCTCCAGGCAAGTTGGATCATTCATTGCCTGGATTTCCACATCTTTTTGTTCTCTTTCCTTCCAATCCACCATTTTCGGCAATTTCTTTCCTGTAAAAGCCATTTATTTGAGTCAATCATCAATTTTGACACATAAAATTCAAGTTTTAATGGTCGGTTCTTGAGAAAAATTGTTTTTTCCCTATCCACGACACCGGCACGCCTATTTTAGAAACAGTCACACCGATCGGTGTGGATGGTTATGCAAATAAGCCTTGGCTGGCGCAATCCTGTGCCCGGAAATCACGCTGATCGAGGGAATTTTTTTTTCTCAAAAACCTCTTTAAAAATCCTTTAAAAATGGCTAAAAACATAAATAAATGGCATGAAAATGGAGCTTATGGCTTTGGCTATTACCTGGAAATGATGGCTCATCGATTGGCCTCCCAGATCTCCCGCAATCTGCTCTAGAAAAACTAGGGCAAAAGTGGGTAAAAAGTCTTCACTGCAAAGGTAAAATGGTAAATGGTAAAAATATATTTACTTTTCCCCTTTTTATTAATTTTCTCATGGAAATATCAAGTTTTGTGAATATTTTTGAACTATTTTTCCTCAAGGACTCGATAATACACTTTACCTTGCTTGTGCAACGACAAGTGATGGATGTTCGACGATGGCAATGAGTCATATTTCAGCTCTTTTCTCAACTCATTCAACCCATATGAAAAGATCGCCAAGTATTTTTCCCTTTTTGACTAGTTAAAGAGAATAAAAATGGGGGGTCCGCTTTCAGCTCTTTTCCAACCCTTTGAAAATGAAAAGATGGCCGAGCCCTTGTCGTTTCAAACTCATTAACAGATGCAAAACTTCATGCACCTAGTATAAGTTTACCCCTTTTTCGGGCTAGGAGGCACTATTTACGAAAAAGGTACTCCTTGGTTGAAATGGTCCAGTGGTTTTCTCAAGTATTATTTTCTACCTTTTCGGGCTTGAGAGACACAAACATATGAAAAGGGACCATGTGGAGTTTCTTTTACGTGCCTTTTTCAAACTCTCTAACCATGAAAAAGATACCGAGTTACACCTTTGTCGGACTTGTTAAACTATTACACGACATCAGATTTGTCACCATGACAAACATGAGTTTCTCCTTCCTAGGGCTCGTTAAACTTACTAGGTTGGATTCATCTGAAGGATGAACTTACAGTGCAAGCATAAGCTATCCCCTTCAAGCTTGCGATTAAAAAATAATTGGGGTACTCGCTAGAAATGGTGGGGGAAAATTTGGAAATATATCGAGTCGTGTCGGCAACTCACTCTTAAACATGACACTCTTTGCTTCGTGTTGGGTTGGGATATCCTCCCTTTGTATCATTGACCTTCCTAGGTTTGGGTCTTTCGGTTTCCTTCCATTTCATCTATGCGACATCATCATGACCACTAATCCTATGGATCCAAAAGTTGCCAAACTTCTAGTTGTGTCGCTGATATGTTCAAGAGTTGTGCTTCTACAGTTATATTTACCTCTATTTCTCTATATCATCCAAAATCATTTTGCATCCTCTCGTCTCGCATCGATGATGTAGGATTCATTATGGCCCTCCTTCGACACAGTCACTTTCCATCGACATCAATTCATTATCTAGGAAGTTAATCAAGAGACTCCCTTCCAGTACCTTAGAGCTTGCATGCCTCAATGGCAAGTTCTTCACACTCGACGACAAGTTCCCATCATTGGCTTTCGATCGAGTGATTTCACGGGTGTTCGACTTCAGTTCTTGTATTCACATTCCATGAATTGTGCTAATAGTACCTTGAGGGAAATTGTCATTATTGGTGGTTTCTCTCGTGCTTGTTACAGTTTACATCATTGACTGGTAATCAAGCGACTTTCTAGCATGTTCGAAGTCAACACATCTATTCGCATGCTAGGATCTGTACTTTGATCAGGTCGTGTTGGAGGGAAAGACCCTGGAATCAGATTACAAAAGTCCAGGATGCGAAGTGATGTGACATGGTTGTAATGATATGCATGTCTCTTTCAAATGGCTGGCTGTGACCAAACCATGAGTTATCATATATGATCCTTCTCATTATTGGATGGTTGCGACCATACCTTGGTTTCATTATGATCTTCTTTGACAGATTGCTGCGCCCATGCCTAGATCCATTTACATGATCATTCTTTGGATGACTGCATCCATGCCATGATTCATGTATCATTTGACAAATATCTTAGTTTATGTATATGTATCAGTACTTTCTTTTTGGTTTTCCAATGACAGACCGTTTCCCCGCACTGATTTATAAATAATTTCATCCATCACTCTGGCTCAGCCTTTACGCTTTAGGGGGCATCTGTTACACAACATTTTGTCATTGTTCCTATACTCCCCATTCCTTGATCCTGGAGGACCTCTACAGTGAACCCCACATGCTTTGCCTTCATGGAGAAACTCCCATTATGTCCTTCTTCATGAGCAGATCATTTCCCTTTTGCACCATTTCCCCTGAAACTTCTGTTTTTCCCAATTTACAAGACTGATGCTGGTGACCTTTGTCTCCACCGTGTCGATGTGTAGAGATTATCACTATTCCCCACACCGATCAGTGCGACTAAGCTGTGTTCCAATTGCATCGGCCCTGTTATGGATTTTTTTTTAAATTAGAGCTAAAGCTTCCATCTCTAGAAGCTCTGTAACGGAAGTCTGGTAAATGGTTTAGCTGGATGGGGTCGAGGATGATAGTTTGGGCTCCTTTCCCCTATAATGATGGAAATGCCTCAAGGGATAAGTCCTTCTCCCATGAGAAGAGGATCCATCTCCCATCCATCTTTCCTATATAAACCTCCCTTCTTCCCAAGCACAAACTAGTGTGAAAATTAGAGTTAGATTTTCGGTTGAGTGTGAGTATACTATTTTAGAGAAGCAAGCTATTACTAGTTGTAGCCATCTAGTTGTGTGAGGGAGAAGTGTGTTTGGTTTTGAGTGAAGCCTAAAGGGAAGAGTATTTAAACTATTGTTGTTTGAAGCCATCATGAAGTGCTAGCATAAGTGTGTGGGAACCTAGTCTTATCAGAGGAAGACTTCGATGTCAAGACGAATGGTTGTAAGCTCTCTTTGAATATTAATATATGCAACTATCGATTTATTTCCTACATGTTTTGTAATATTACATACTCGTGTCTTAATGGTTCTTGACTTATTAAGTAGGTTGAATTACAATTTGTCTATTATTGTGTTTGTATGTTGTTGTTTTTTACTTGTTTTAGGATCTTGAAGAAGGAAGTAGGAGATTACTGGAGCGAGCAATCAAGGACATGATCAAGCAAGATAAGTGACCAAGAGGTAGGCCCTCTTGATTGATTCTAACATAAGGAAATCTTCCATAGAATGTATCTGTTGTGGCTAGACCCATTATCGAGCTAGAGGAATTCGTTCATGTCTGCACTTATAATTTTACTTCACCACATGAATCAAGCACAATATGGTTAGGGCTCCAACCCTTGATGAAGACACCCAGGCTCAAACTTAGGATGTGCCAAGCACCTACTTAGACTTTAGTGAGGTTTTGACCTCTAGGGCTTTGACCCTATCTTATTTAAGGCACCAACCTTTAGTTTAGGAGCACCAGCCCCAAGGAAACCAATCCTATAGCTTCGATTTGTCAAGATATTTTAGGTTGTTCTTCACGGCTCCCAAAGTCTTCTTCACTGAGCCCTGTCAATATTCAGCTTCACCATAATCTCCATGTCATATCATCAATGAAAACCTTGTCTTATAGAAGGTGTCACCACTTCTCTTCATGTCACCCAAACAAAAGTCTCCATGTCACCTAATGATGGCTTCAATCATGCATCAAGATCTCCAATATTGTCTACAACGGTCTTCAATTTTAATCCCACTCGACAAATGTCTCAGTACCTTCTAAAAAGGTTCTTCAAGAATGTCTCCAAGCCAACTTCTGAAAATGATGTACTACCGCCAACAAGATGTCCTCAAGTTCTACTTTAAGAACTCTTTCTAAGTGCTGACCAAGATTGCCCAAGATTTCTCATCGAAGGCTGATCCAAAAAAATGTCTATCCCTGCTTCAATATTTCTCTAAGAATTTCTTCAACAATGCTTAAGTGATGTTCCATGTATGTCTTTAAGACTGTACATAAAAGGATGCTCCAAAAGGTCTTCAAAAGTGCTTTAAGGGTCTAGAGGTGCACTTCAACAGGTAGCTCTACAATGTCTCCAAAGTTTTCTTTCAAGTTTGCTTTAACTAAGGTATTCAATCTTGTTCTAAACTGTCTTCACAGTTCCTTCAAGTGCATACTTTATAGTTGTTACAATATTTTTTAATGGTGTAACAATTTTGACTTGAAAGAAAATTTCAAGATTGTCCTAGCATTATTTAAGACTCTCTTCTGGGTTGTTTTATAATGACATCATAGTCTTCTTCAAAGGAAATGCCACAATAGTGATATAGAGACAGGAAATGCCACACAAGAAATTGTCATATACCTTAATCCTTATTGTTGTGACAACCTATCAATATCCAATGAAATTATGTTATGAGTATCTTCCATAGATCCGAGACAAATATAGATTGACCAAGCTTCTTCCCAAGTAATTGTCTGAGGCCTTGAAAGGTATCCAAAGTCTATTGTCCGAATTATGGTAGGACTATTTTCTATCCCAAAGTCTGCACTTCTTCCATAAAACCAAGGCACAAGAGTCTGGAATTTGTCCACAGGAGATTGTTCTTCAAAGAATGTTTATCCGAGCCACACAAGATTGTCAAATAGAGATCCTTGCTTCTGCAAAAGGTGAAACAGGTCCCGAGATAAAGAGATATTTTTTTACAAATAATCCTCCAAAGGTGGTTGTCACAAGTTATGTTCTTATGTCCTTAACTTCGAGCTCTTTAAGAATATTTTAATCACTGAAAATGCCGAAATTGTGATCTTAAAACATCCTCGTCATCCTCCTAGATGTTTTGTCCCTTCTCTATGTGTTTTCACCTAAATTACTTGAGGAAAATAGAGGTTATAGCCTCTCTTTATATACCCTTTCCATCCTTGAAATGAACATTCACGTCCTCTGTTTGGAGGCTAACTTGTGTAGGCTGTTGAGGTTAGCTCCATGTCGAGATTTGATAAATTAAATTAAAAAATTAATAACTTTCAAACCGCTTGGAGTTTCGGGCTGTGTAATACCTCATTGGAAAGGAAAAATTACGCTCTAAAAGATAGTATAAGTCTCATAATTATATTATTCCTTTGAGGTGAAAAATAATTTTTAATATGACTGGTCGTCATTTAGTGCATAAATGATTAGGATGGTATGGGCTTCTTCTTTGTCACCAAGTGTTTTCATGTGAAGTCTCCACTTGTTATGTCTTTAATTATCATGTCATCAAGTGATCTCAAATGACTTCATTTTCCATGTCATCAAATGTAATGTTACCATATATGTTACCATGATAGTGCAGTGATCCATTATGAAAAATAGGCATCTAGGACAATAATTCTTCTTAGTGGCTTGATATCTTCATTCATGGTATCCTTGTCAAACAAAGTCTTAACTATCATTAGCCATCTTAGGAATATTGACATCTCAATCAATGCCATATTGACATCAATGTAAACCTAGATTAATAATCTCCCCCTTTTCCATTGATGGAAATATTCTTGTGATTCCAACATTCTCGCCCCCTTTGACATCAATGGAAAATGGGGTGCCCAAGTACTCCCCCTGTCAAGTTGTTTTTTTTTCTTTTCAAAAAGTAGTTCTTCATAGGTACGTTACTCCCCCTGTCATGGTTCTCTTCTTTCTGGCAATGTGACCCATGATAGATGTGCTTACATTTATTCATGTGATGAACCAACTCCCCCTATCTACACAACCTCCTTTAGCTCATGAAAGATTACCTGCTTAGTGATCAAGTGGATGAGATCTTTAATAATAGTTCATGGATGAATAATGGATCATGTTCTTCAATGGAATTGATCTTAAGAGACGATCTATCAAATGATGATTGTTCATGTGGCTCATCAAGGATTTCATAGGGCTCATTCACGGATAGCTTTTGCAAGAATGCTTAATCATCATAAGCTCCTCCTCACCGTATGCATGGTCTTCCTTTTGGCAGAGTCTCCCCATAAAATGTTTAGATTGTCAAAGATCAGGTCAACAACAAGTGTTGTTGGTTGGAGAGTTCAAGAGATTTTTGGATCGCATTTTCTTCCTTCTCCATACTTGTGTAACTTTCTTCTCTGGCATGGTTCTAGCTTGTGTAGGAGCCCAAGTCAAGTTACAATTACGTGCCATATGACCAATGCTATGATACCTTAAGAATTCTATGTTGTTCATGAATAGGAATTCATGATTTCTTGCAAAATTGCTTCTCGGGGATTGATAGGGACCATAATATTTATGTTTGTGATATGCCCTACAATATTTTGCCATGTGTCCAAAGTTTGTGCAAGAATAAGAATAACCAAGGAATAAACTTTTGTACTTGGGAGATGGAGATTTCCTTGATGTACTTTTGAAGCCTTTTTGCCTTGGGATTCCTTGATAATATTCATCTTTATACATAGAGCTTCGGCGTAAATCACAAGAAAGATACCTTTGTCGACGCGTTTCGAACCAACTAGTGTGGTTCATCGTCGGGACAAGTTGAAGAAACAGATCTGGCCTAGGCCAGATCTGTTTCTTCAACTTGTCCTGACGATGAACCACACTAGTTGGTTCGAAACGCGTCGACAAAGGTATCTTTCATGTGATTTACGCCGAAGCTCTATGTATAACTATGATGAATCATAGAAGCCTCAATTCTACAATATTCATCTTCTTTTGTATTCATGACATCATCCGCAAGTCTTCTTGGAGTGAGATTTCTTCCATTGTTGTCTTTACTCTTCTCCTTTCTTTTGCTAGAACTGAGAGCATCATTATTTCCATCATACTTCCTCATGTCCTTGTAATTTGAAGTGTAGTCACCCTTGCTTGAGGTTTCACCTTCATAGCCAAGACCTGATTTATCAGGAGAACTTTGATGATTGAGCATGTCATCCAATGCTTGAGAACTCTTCAATATTTTGTCCATTCTTTAAACATTTTTCTTGAGGGAGACAATCTCTTCTTCCAATTTTTCAGAGTGATTATTCCTTTTAGCTAGTTGCTTTTCAATTTATTCCTTGATATGAGTAGCTTCATTTGCTTCTACTTTAAGGGAGATGATATCTGATTTCATTTTGAAAATTTCTTCATATTTATTCCTTAATCCTTGTAGCTTTACATGTTTTGGCCTTAAGAAGGTTGATGTCAGATTTTAGTTTGAATATTTCTTCATCCTTGTCTGTTAGTTGACATATCATGGTGTTTCTCTCCTTTTATGCTTCATCAACATGTCCTTCTATGAATGCCAAAGTTTCCATTGTCTTCTCAGCTCCTTGTGCTAGCTTTCTTGCTTCTTCTAGTTGAGATCTAAGAGAGGAGACTTCTACCTTGTATTGATCAATCTTTGCTTCAAGTTTGTTCAATCTCTTGTGCCTTTGTTCAAGGTGACTTGACAAGGTACCTTCCTGTTTCTTTGCCTTATCCAATTGATTTGTCACGGATATGAATTCTTCATGATGCTTTATTTTGTTTTGATGAAATTCCTCCTTAAGCTTGGCGAGCTCTTCATGTCTTTCTTGTACTCGAAGCTTGACAAGGTCAACTTCCTTCCTTGTTTGGTCTTGGTCACCAGCTAGAGATTTCTTCTTAAGTTCCTCATTTTCCTTTTTCAAATTGATAATCTCTCCCATGGCATCCATAAGTTTAGTAAGGAGATTTTCTTCAAAATCGTCTTCATCTTCTTCATCTATTAGGTCTCCCTTAGTCTTATCGTTCTTATCTTTAGATATCTTGATGGTCTTTGGATTTCCTTCTCACAATACATCATCTTCTTGATTAGTGATCAATGCTCCGTTTGAGTGAATTTCATGAAGTTTTCCCATAAGCCTTTTGCTGATGAACATTTTTCCAAATTAACCTTGATTGACTTTGGTATCCCATTCAAGATTGTCTTCATAGCTCTTACATCATAATCCTTGGATCTTCATTCACTGGGTCATCAGTAATCATTGATTTCCATACATCAATGCCTTGATTTACTATGAAATTCCTCATTCTCATCTTCCATATCTCAAAATTTCCATTGAATATTGGAATCTTCTCAAATTGATTTTCTTCAGTTTTGATGGTTGATGAGGACACATCTTTAGGAGGATTGGAGGCTTTCTTCCTTGACTTCCCCATTTGTCTTCTAAGTGATCAACCTTCAAGATGTTAGGCTTTGAGTGAAGGTACTGGCTCTGATAGCAATTGTTGGAAACACTGAGAGGGGGTGAATCAATATGTCTTTTCAATTGTAAATTTTACCAGTTAGATCACTTATATTTAGAACACAAAAATGAACAATAGAAGTAAATGCTTTTATTAATATAATATTTATAATGAATCAAGTACAATATGGGTAGGACTCCAACCCTTGAAGAAGACACCCAGGCTCCAACTTGGGATGTGCCAAGCACCTACTTGGAATTTAGTGAGGCTTCAACCTTTAGGGCTTTGACCCTATCTTATCCAAGGCATAAACCTTGAGTTTAGGATCACCAATTCCAAGGAAACCAATCCTGTAGCTTCGCTTTGTCAAGATATGTTAGGTTGTTCTTCACAGCTCCCAAAGTCTTCTTCACCTAGCCCTGTCAATCTTCAACTTCACCATAGTCTTCACGTCATATCATCAATGAAAACCTTGTCTTATAGAAGGCGTCACCACTGCTCTTCATGTCACCCAAAGAAAAGTCTCCCAGGTCACCTCATGATGGCTTCAATCATGCATCAAGATCTCCAAGATTGTCTATAAGGGTCTTCAATTTTAAGCCCACTCGACAAATGTCTTAATACCCACTCAAAAGGTTCTTCAAGAATGTCTCCAAGCCAACTTATGAAAATGATATACTACCGCCAACTAGATGTCCTCAAGTTCTACTTCAAGAACGCTTTCAAAGTGCTAAATAATATTGCCCAAGATTTTCCATCCAAGGCTGATCCAAAAAAATGTTGATCCTTGCTTCAAGATTTCTCTAAGAATTTCTTCAACAATGCTTTAGTGATGTTCCATGTATGTTTTTAAGACCGCACATGAAAGGCTGCTCCAAAAGGTCTTCAAAGGTGCTTTAAGGGTCTACGAGTGCACTTCAACAAGTAGCTCCACAATGTCTTCAAAGTCTTCTTTCCAAGTTTGCTTTAACTAAGGTCTTGAATCTTGTTCTAAACTTTCTTCACGATTCCTTCAAGTGCATACTTTACAGTAATTCCAACATTTTTTAATGGTGTACCAATTTTGACTTGAAAGCAGGTTTCAAGATTATCCTAGCATTGTTTAAGAATATCTTCTGGGTTATTTATCATGCGATCATAATCTTCTTCAAAGGCTTCAAGCCTTCAACTCCACATCTTAAAAAACTCTCTCAATCTTTGACCCTTATAGCTGTAATAGATTCCTACAACAACAGTGATATAGAGACAGGAAATGCCTCATAAGAAAGTGTCATATACCTTAATCCTTTTTGGTGTAGCATCCTATCAATATCCAATGAAATTCTGTTATGAGTATCTTCCATAGATCCACGATAAAGGCAAATTGACTAAGCTTCTTCTCAAGTAATTGTCCGAGGCCTTGAAAGGTATCCAAAGTCTATTGTCTGATTTATGGCAAGATTGTTTTCTGTCCCAAAATCTACACTTCTTCCATAAAACCAAGGCACGAGAGTCTACTATTTGTCCATAGGAGATTGTTCTTCAAAGAATGTTTATTCGAGCTACACAATATTATCAAACAGAGATCTGAGTTTCTCCAAAAGGTGAAACAGGACCTGAGATAAAGAGATATTTATTACAAATAATCCTCCAAAGGTGGCTGTCACAATTTATGTTCTTTTATCCTTAATTTTGAGCTCTTTAAGAATATTTTAATCACAGAAAATGCCCAAACCATGACCTTAAAACATCATCCTAGATGTTATGTCCCTTTTTTCTGTGTTTTCACCAAAATTATTTGAGGAAAATAAAGGTGTGAGCCTTTCTTTATATACCCTTTCAGTCCTTGAAATGAATAGTCACGTGCTCTGTTTGGAGGCCGACTTGAGTAGACTGCTCAGGTCAGCTCCTTATCCAGATTTTAAAAATTAACTTCAAAAATACATAAATTTCAAATTGTTTGGAGTTTTGGGCTGTGTAATAGATCATTAGAAAGGAAAAATTATGCTATAAAAGATGGTCTAGGTATCATAATAAGATTATGCCTCTAAGGAGGTGAAAAATATTTTTTAATGTGACTGGTCATTATTTAGTGCAGAAATGATTAGGACAGTATGGGCTTCTTCTTTGTCACCAAGTGTTTTTAAGTGAGGTCTCCACTTGTTATGTCTTTAATTATCATGTTGTCAAGTGATCTCCAATGCCTTCATTTTCCATGTCATCAAATGTAATGTTACCATATATGTCATCATGATAGTGCAATGATCCATTATTAACAATAGACATCTAGGACAAGACTTCTTCTTAGTGGCTTAACATCTTCATTCATGGTATCCTTGTCAAACAAGAGTATTCATTATCATTAGCCATCTCAGGAATATTGACATCTTGGTCAATGCCATATTGACATCAATGAAAACCTAGATTAACAATCTCCCCCTCTGTCATTGATGGCAATATTCTTGTGCTTCCAACATTCTCTCCCCCTTTGACATCAATGGAAAACGGGGTGCCCAAGTACTCCCCCTATCAAGCTGCTTTTTTCTTTCAAAAAGTAGTTCTTCATAGGTACGTTACTCCCCCTGTCATGGTGCTCTTCTTTATGGAAATGTGACCCATGATAGATGTGCTTACATTCATTCATGTGATGAACCAACTCCCCCTATCTACATGACCTCCTTTAGTTCACGAAATATTACCTGCTTAGTGATCAAGTGGATGAGATCTTTAATAATAGTTCATGGATGAATAATGGATCATGTTCTTCAATGGAATTTCTCCCAAGAGACGATTTATCAAAGGATGATTGTCCGTGTGGCTCATCAAGGATTTCATAGGGCTCATTCACGGAAAGCTTCTAAAAGAATTCTTAATCATCATAAGCTCCTCCTAACTGTATGCATGGTCTTCCTTTTGGTAGAGTCTCCCCATCAAATGCTTAGATTGTCAAAGATTAGGTCAACAACATGTGTTGTTGGCTGGAGAGTTTAAGAGTTTTTTCGGATTGTATTTGCTTCCTTCTCCATACTGGTGTAACTTTATTCTCTAGCATGGTTCTAGCTTGTGTAGGATCCCAAGTCAAGCCACGATTACGTGCCATATGACTAATGTTATGACACTTTAAGCATTCTCTGTTGTCCATGAAAAAAAATATGATTTCTTTCAAAATTGCTTCTCAGAGTTGACGGGGACCATAATATTTATCTTTGTGATATGCCCTACAATCTTTTTCCATGTGTCCAAAGTTTGTACAAGCATAACAATAACCAAGAAATAAAATTTGGTACCTGAGAGATGGAAATTTCATTTATGTACTTATGAAGCCTTTATGCCTTGGGATTCCTTGATAATATTCATCGCCTTTTGTATTCTTGACATCATTTGCAAGTCTTCTTTGAGCTGGATTTATTCCATTATTGTCTTTACTCTTCTCCTTTATTTTGCTAGAAATGGGAGCATCATTATTTCCATCAGACTTCCTCATGTCCTTGTTGTTTGAAGTATGGTCACCCTTGCTTGAGGATTCACCTTCATAGCCAATACCTGATTTATCAAATTGATACCTTTGATGATTGAGCATGTCATCTAATGTTTGAGAGCTCTTCAATATTTTGTCTATTCCTTCAACCTTTTTCTTGAGGTATACAATCTCTTCTTCCAATTTTTCGGAGCCATTATTCCTTTTAGCTAGTTGTTTTTCAATTTCTTCCTTGATATGAGTAGCTTCATTTGCTTCTATTTTAAGGGAGATGATATCTGATTTCATTTTGAATATTTCTTCATTTTCCTTAGCTAGACTGCTCTCCATTTCTTACTTGATCCTTGTAGCTTTACATGTTTCAGCCTTGAGAAGGTTGATGTTGGAATTTAGTTTGAAGATTTATTCATCCTTGGCTTTTAGTTAACATATCATGGTGTTTCTCTCATTTTTTTCTTTATCGACCTGTCCTTCTATGAATTGCAAAGCTTCCATTATCTTCTTAGCTCCTTGTGCTAGCTTTCTTGCTTCTTCTAGTTGAGATTTATGAGAGGAGACTTCTACCTTATATTGATCAATCTCTTCTTCAAGTTTGTTCAATCTCTTGATCCTTTGTTCAAGGTGACTTGACAAGGTATCTTCCTGTTTCTTTGCCTTATCCAAGTGATTTGTCAGGGATATGACTTCTTCATGATGCTTTATTTTGTTTTGATGAAATTCCTCCTTAAGCTTGGGGAACTCTTCATCTCTTTCTTGTACTTGAAGCTTGAGAAGGCCAACTTCCTTCCTTGTTTATTCTTGGTCACTAGCTAGATATTTCTTCTTAAGTTCCTCGCTTTCGTTTTTCAAATTGATAATCTCTCCCATGGCAACAATAAGTTTAGTAAGGAGTTTTTCTTCAAAATCATCTTCATCTACTAGGTCTCCCTTAGTCTTATCATTATTATCTTCAGCTATCTTGATGGTCTCTAGATTTCCTTCTTGCAATACATCATCTTATTGATTAGTGATCAATGCTCCTTTTGAGTAAAGATCATGAAGTTTTCCCCATAAGCCTTTTGCTAATGAACATTTTTCCAAATTAACCTTCATTGAATTTGGTAACCTATTCAAGATTGTCTTCATAGCTCTTGCATCGTACTCTTTGGATTCTTCATTCAGTGGGTCATCAGTAATCACTGATTTCCATACATCAATGCCTTGAGTTACTAGGAAATTCCTCATTCTCATCTTCCATATCTCAAATTTCCATTGAATACTGGAATATTCTCAAATTGATTGCCTTGATTTTTTATGGTTGATGAGGACACATCTTTAGGAGGATTGGAGGCTTTCTTCCTTGACTTCCCCATTTGTGTTCTAAGTGATCAACCTTCAAGCTATTAGGCTTTGAGTGAAGGTATTGGCTCTAATACCAATTGTTGGAAATACTGAGAGGGGGGTGAATCAATATTTATTTTCAATTGTTACTTTTACTAGTTAGATCACTTATATTTATAACACAAAAATTAACAATAGAAGCAAATTCTTTTATTAATATAATCTTTATAATGAATGAAGTGCAATATGGGTAGGGCTCCAACCCTTGATGAAGACACCTAGGCTCATACCTGGGATTTTCCAAGCACCTACTTGGACTTTAGTGAGGCTTAGACCTCTAGGGATTTGACCCTATCATATCCAAGGCACCAACCTTGAGTTTAGGAGCACCAACTCCAAGGACCAATCATATAGCTTCACTTTGTCAAGATATGTTAAGTTGTTCTTCACGACTCCCAAAGTCTTCTTCACTGAGCCCTGTCAATCTTCAGCTTCACCATAGTCTCCACATCATATCATCAATGCCAACCTTGTCTTATAGAAGGTGTCACCACTGCTCTTCATGTCACCCAAACAAAAGTCTCCAAGGTCACCTCTTGATGGCTTCAATCATGCATCAAGATCTCCAAGATTGTCTACAAGGGTCTTCAATTTTAAGTCCACGCAACAAATGTCTTAATACCTGCTCAAAAGGTTCTTCAAGAATGTCTCCAAGCTAACTTTTGAAAATGATGTACTACTGCTAACTAGATGTCCCCAAGGTCTACTTCAAGAACGTTTTCAAAGTGCATCATATCAGTCAATCATCAAATCATTAACATCACTACCTATGCATACATATTCAACAACATATATTAGTCAACAAAAATGTTTAGCACACACAATGATCAATAACAAACTAGATTTAAACACCCAAACACTTGTTTTTTTCCACTTTCGGGGATTCAATATGGAACCCCTTTTTGCTTTATTAACTTAGTAATAAAGTGCCATCTTATTCTCAAGGCTTGGAAGGACCTAACACTTATTTTTCCCGTGATAGACCCCATCCACTCCAAGTGTCAAACTTGGATTCTTTGATACCACTTTGTAAAAACATGCCCTCTACTAACCCCAACCCTAACCAAGGGTAGAGGGAGATGGTTCCTATCTTGACCCAATCCCCATGGTCACGTTATGGAAATGGGGCCCAAATTTTTTGACAACTTTTGACTTCCTCAAAACTTAAAATGGATGCCATTTTTTTTTCATCTTGTCGAGACCTTTAAAATGACATAATTTTCACCTTGATTTGACTTATGGATCAAAAGATATTGTCATTCAAAGGTAGGCCACTTATGGATCTTGTCACGTTGTCACCGATCACAGGTGGCAGTCACATGCTAACCCACATGGAGCTTGATGCACCATTTATGCTAGCATGGATCAATCCATGCAGACAAACAATTTCTTCCAAGTACTCAGAGGTTGGCCTATTCTGCCACTCTGTTACATACAAAAATTAACAAGAGCTTGAACCCCGACCCCAGATCTCCCTCCGGGATGCCTCCAATTTAGTTTTGATTGGCCGACCTTGACCTATCCAACCAGACCAACCCCCTGACCAGGGCATCCGACTTGACTCAATCGACTCCTATCCTTGGTCAACTATAATTCTTGTATTAGGCATTTACCTACTATTCCACCTGACATGGCTATCAAAACCAACATATGACCTGGAAGGTCCCACCGATAGATTGAAGCCTATTTCGTAAGCTTTTCATACTTTGAAATATTTAAAAAATATAAATTAATATCACTTTGACCAAACCTCCAAGACCTATTGAGACTTGATCTATTAAATCTCATGGATTCCTTCCCTCACTTCATGGCTATGGAAGCCATGACTGATAGTTTGCATGCAATCAGTAGGGATTGCTGAAATGCACAATTAATTTTTCCCATAGTGCATTGGAACAATACAAACCTTGAGTTGTCTATTTTCCCATTAAAATACATAGACCCAACACCTTACTTCCCTTCACTAAACCACGGGGAACTTAACCAACTTCCTCAATCATATATATATCTATGTGTGTGTGTGTGTAAATATATGTGTGTACACACACACACACACACACACACACACACACACACACACACACACATATATATATGGAAATCCACAATACATGCCAATCACCATTTCATCAAATCTCACAAATACATGCATAGATTCATTAAATCATTTGATCTAAAGATCACTGTTATCCATGTTCACACAACAAATAGATTTCAAACCATTCCTTCAAATGGGTATATTGGGAAATTTTAACTTCCATTAACACACAAGAATTCACATTCCTTAACATCAATATAAACATTTAACCAATATGATAAAAGGTACATATCATTTAAGCATCGTGAGCATAAATGAATACTTTTATCATGTAGTGAATAGGCTGGCAACTAAGAGTTGGACTTAAACTCTCCACCCAAACATAAATAAGCTACAACTAGTCCTTATTTGTAGTTGTGTTGTGGCCACCAACAACCCCCCTTTTATTTAGTGTTATTACTAATACTAAATAAATGGGGACCCTTAGCTAAAAATTCAAAAAAATCAATTAGTGATTGTATTTCCTTTTCAATAAACTTACCATCATAAACTTAAGAAAATACCTTTGAAAATATCTAAAAAACTTAAGTTTTGTGATGAGGGAAGACAAAATCACTACTTAAAGGATATCGCATCGCAGAAAATATAACAGCATGCCTACTTACAAGCTAAACTCTAAAATCATGAGAATACGATGTGAAATTGCATAAGGATAAACATATACCACATTGCAAGCCTTAGAAGCACACTTATAATAAAAAACCACAGAAAATGCCAGATATGCGATAGCGCATATCGCAAAATTGCGCCTCGCAAGAAACTGCTTAACACAAAACATACATATATTGCGATTATGCGATATTGCAATTATGCGATTATGTGATGTTGCGACCATGCGATACTGCGAAATTGCAATAATGTGACAAAACGATCTTACGATAGAACGATCTTGTAATTATGCGATGCAACAATCTGTGATATTGCAATGCAAATCGCAAAATCGCTCCATCACAGACTCTTCTGGCTCATTATTCAAGAAAAAGCTTTTTTCCCTAAAACGAACTGGTTATGCGCTTTAATACTCATTAATGAAGTAGTTGCCAGTTGTTAAGGAAATATGATTTTGTGTTTATTGAACAGCCAATTCACGTAAGGTGATATACTTTTGCAGGTATTCAACATTTAGAGCTTTCTCGTCATTATTTATTATCGTTACTCTCACCTCACTTGTAAACTGTAGGAACGAAGGAGAATAGGTTATACAAAGCAGTGTACAGGAAACTACGGTGAAGATAGGCGAGGCTCTGCTGTCTAAAGATAAAGAAAAGACGCAGCATGCAACTGAAACGCGGGTATTTTCACCTGGGAAGGCATACATAATCTACTTGAGGAAATAAATCCAAAGGTAATAGGACTTACGGCTACTACAGGCTCATCAAGGTCGTCTGAAGCATCAGTTGCAGAGTTAGCTTGTTCATTCCTGCACTGGAGAGCGACAAGGCCCAAAATTCTCCCTTGCACAGAAATGGTTAAAGGAGTACTAGACAACGTTGATATCAAAGACAGGCAGTTTAGGGCTCAAGGTCAAGAGCTCTTGGAATCATTATTTTCACAAAATTTCAACTTTACATCCGCTACAAGAAAACACGCAAGAGGCGAAAATCGCACTAAGGGAGCCTAGATTAAGAAACAAAGGCAGTTTTCAATGCGCGATTAGTGCCTAGCGCTAATCGCGCATTGATGGGTAAGACATCTCGAAATGGAAAGCCTCTAATTGCTCAGTCTCCTGTAAGCCCAATACCGAAAAGATAGTGCCAGCTCTTGCTGATTATGTTTTAGCAGCACATTTAAAGGCTGAAGTCAACCAACTGACTCTTCTCAAGCAAATACTGAATGCTTGCGACATTAAGGAGAAAATACAGAAATAGTTAGTTTTAGATTTAATTTTAGAAATATTTTTTTTTTTTTTTTTTTTTGCCTAGAAAAAGGACGCGTCATTTAAACCGTATCCTAGAATTTTTGTAAATAAGTTATTTTTAGACGTAAGTTAATAGTATTTAAACCCTTCTCATGCATTTAAAGAAGGTCCATAAATTTATCAAAACTTGTCCTCAGAACATGCACTTTTGCACCCTCCGAGGAGGTTTTGGTGAATGAATGGAACATGATTTATTGATTTTTGCATCTGATATATGCTACTGATGTTGCACTTTTGTACTCTTAGTTGATGTTGGATTGAGAAGAGATAAATCGCTATCGCTTGAAGCTCATGAGTAGAACTAGTTATAAATGGTACTTCTATCTCTTAACTGTTTCTATCTCTTGTGTTAGAGTGATATTTGAGCTTAGTTGTTTATATGTTAATGCTTGAATGCCTGAGTTATCATTTGGCACTTTTGTATGGTGATAGCTATTTATTTATGCTTGATATATGAACAACTCATTATGCAATATGTTTTTCGCAACTGTTTCGCCTAACTTTTTATGCGAAGTGGTTCATCTATATTGAATTCTTTTCTTATAACAATTGAATGATCTTTATTATCGATTTTTATTTGAAATCATTTTAGATCGCATAACATAAGATTATAGACTTAGATATTTCTATTTTATTAGAATACAATAGCATGTCATTAGATTAAAGTTAGAATTAGAGCATCTTAATTAGGAACTGTTAGATCAGAGATATCATATTCTACACACACACACACTCAAAAATTGGGAAACTGGTCCCATTATCCCCAGTTGGACCCGCTATACCAAACGGAAAAGGAGCTACCAACCAAGGTCCGGACTGGGCGGTTATCCCCCTTGTTGTTGACCTGGTTTTTGGGGCTTCAACAAGTTGTCACCCTCGAGCCAAATTCTAGAGACTGATGTTGTTTTTTCTCAAGGGATTAAAACTCCAACTACTAGTTGAAACAGAGACTCCAGAAGTTCTCCCACCTCCACCCAACAACTATTTAGTAGTCAAAAAAAGCACAAGGAGTCCAAAGTCCTATTTCCTCCACCCTTCATTTATTCAACAACCAATAAATTGTAGGGAGTCCAGAGATTTCTTCTCCACCATAGAATATTAAGGGAATCCAAAGATGCATATATCCACCCTTCAAACTACAACAAAGTGGTCCCACCCACCTTAGGGACTCAAAAACTTACTATAAGATAACATAACAAGAAGGCCTTCATAATCCTCCTTTTAGGAATCCAAGGGATAATCCTCCACACTAGTCTTCAAGGGATTTTATAGAAAACCATCTCCACACTCTGGCCAACAGGGAATTGAGAGGCCTTGTACCTCACCTGATAGGAGTCTCTCATGCCTTCTTACCAACTAAAATATGATATCTTGATTGTTTCCTTTGTCGTAATTTCAGGATGATTCCTCTGCTATCGACCCTTCAGAGATTCTCTTCTTTGTTTGACGGAAACACAAAGTCCCTTCTCACTTGTTAATTTGCAGGATGAGCCTCGAAGATCCTCCATCCTACTCAGAATCCATCAACGTGTTCTCTTTCTCTGGTGAACCATGCTTATTTAAATGCTCTCTCCACTCTCCCTTGCTCCTGTTGATTGTTGATCTCCTCTCGCCCCTCCCTAGGCGATGTTATCCTCTTTTCTACTTTCCTTACATGTTGAATTTTCAATGTTCCCAACTGCCCACATAACCCATACTTCATTAATTTTCATCCTTATGCTTTGTAAATTTTCCAAAGAACCATGTATTCTTGTCCTTTTTTCAAGTCCATAAATTCAGAAAACCATTCCAATTAAGGGACACACCAACCAACCTTCAATGGATTTCAAAAATAGTTTATATTTCCTGATGAAAGGAAACCTTAAACAATCCCAAGCAATTAACCTCCCCAACCTCTGTAATATGTGTTCCTTGACTCAACCCATTTTTTTGTCAAATATATACAATGCATTCATAGGTGGAAGAATAATTGGGGTTGTCACATTGATACTTCAAACAAAGGTCACCTTTCAAAATCAGGACCAAGTTCTCACAAATTTGTTTTCTCCCTTAGTAGGTGTTCTTAATGGTCAACCTTAGTAGTTACTTCCATCCCTTATATGCTAACATTTCCTTGGTTCACCGTTCAATCGATAGGTGTTAGCATATAATAATGTGGTAATGGATGGGAGAAGAATTCATGGTCAAGCGCCATGGTCAAAGGGACTAGCTGATGGGGGTTTCAACATCCTGAGTGTATAGGTGTGAGGACAGATCATTTGTGGATGCATGAGTTATTAGCTTGGCCTAGTTTTACCACCCCTCTTGTATTCCTTTTACTTCTTCTTGACTATTCCTTGTATTACTGCTTATATATCAAGAGTTAGAGCTTGCCTTTTATGATGTAACAAATTTGTTTCCCCTTAGATGAGTCATTTTATTGCTAATCGAGGTTTAGACATTCAAGGGTCTCTTTGTGATGTAATGGAACATCATGTGCTTAGGAATTTGGTGATGGCCATATGCGGTAGGTAGAGCACATGTTAGGATTTTTTCCACGTGCTAATATTTATGTCCCAGCCATATTTTCATTTTGATATTGTGTTGGGAACGAGATCCCCCAAAGGACAGTTTTGGGGCTAAAAGCCCATGTTTTGGTCAAATTTTGTAAGAAACTTGTAAAGACTCTGCATTTTGTGGCCGCGGAGTGTGTAGGTGTTATAAGTCATAAAGGGTTGCCCACCCTTAGCTTTGTAAAGTAAAGTCAGCTGTAAGATATCTACCCATGGTCTACGTACCATGGAATTGTATAAAAAGAGCTAAACTCTAAGTAGTTTTGGAGAGACACAAGATAAGAGAGTGATAGATCTGAAGTAAGAAGTCTAAGTTTTGGGTCATAGCGTAGGTATAGGCTTTACAATTGAGTGTGCAGAGGCTTAGAGTAGAAGTTCGTAGCTGAGTGCATGGACCCCTACAGCTGTGTGCACGGGGCGAATAAAGTCTGTAATCGCTTGGAAGATATCAATAAAGAGAAGTATTCTGCAATTTATGTGTCTTTGTTCTAATTAATGCATCTTATCATTCTATGTATGAATTCCCTTTATAATGCTTATGTGATGCGTGAATGTGTATAATTATGTTGGAGAACTGGACGCATATAAGAATATCTGCTTATGCGGTGCTAACTGTGAGTATCTAATAAGATAAGTAAGACACTTAGACTAGTTTAGGAATCTGCACGGCACGTTGCCCTAGCAGCACGAAAGGGTCTACTTCAAGGGTTAGGGCTGCACGAAGGATAACCAAACCCTTTTGCAGAGGTATTGAAGGAAAAAATAGAGGGGTCGACTGGCAAGCCCTAGAGCGAAGCGACCTATGCAAAGGCAGGAATAAAGGGAATTAAGTGACATCACGACCATCTCAAGGTGTAGAAACTCAGTTCTAGCATCCCCCCATACTACTTCGGGTGAGACTTCGGTCTGCGCTCCGCAGGCTGATGCCGAAAGGGCTAGTAGTGTAGGGATTTGTTTAGCTAATTAACACTAAACCTGGGTCAAGCCCCCTCAAGCCAACAAATGGTTCCTTTTCCAGGATCAAAATATGCATAAGAGATGTGTGTTGTCGTATCACTGGAATTCGACTGAAAAAGAGATTGGAGACTGGTTGGATAGGAAGATCCACGAATTTGTGGCATAGGAGAACAGAAACCCGTGATTAACAAAGGAACAGTGGCTGGATAGGTACATGTATACAGAGATCCACGAGATCTTTTTTTGCTCCTTACCGATTGAGCTATACGAGTGGATCGCGAAGCTAGCAGATAATAAGATCACCTGTGATATCGATCATTGGCTTGATCATGTCATAGGAGGATTTGTAACTGAAATTGCGGTCGACACCTCAGTTAGCTACAACGAGGTGGAGCGATGTTTTTTCAAAGGACCGCGAGGTAAGGACGTGAAATCTTTGAATACCTGGATTAAAATTTTATTGTGCAAAAAACAGGTTATGCAACTACCTTGATGTTTGGGGCTACGCAAAGTGGAAAAACTTATAGGAACGAAGGAAAAAGGGGTCCTGAATATAGTTCGTTGATTTCACCTCTGTGAGGTGACGAAGAGGGAATAACATAGGTTTCTCCGCGAAGTGATATTCAGTTAATAAGGCAAGGATTCTCGTGAATACCACCTCCACCCACACCACCTCCAACTTCACCACCATCAACTGTGACTTCACCCGTACCACCTGTTAGTGTCAGTCTTTCCAGCCTTCCTCCAGTGATCAAATGTGCTCTTACAAAGTTATTTTGAAGTGTCAAGGTCAAATTTGGTCATTTCAGTGAGTTTTCAAGCAAAATTTGGTCACTAGGCATTAGGTTTAGGGTTTTCTTTCACTCCTTATAAAGTTGTCCAAATGGCGGGCTATGTCATCATTTATCTGAGTCTATCATCATTCATAGGGTTGTCATTATCATGTCAGTGTCTAATGAGTCATTTTACATTTTGTTCATGCTTCAGTTGTGCCTTGGCAAGTTCATTTCCCTCTCCTAGGGTTTTGAAGCCAATTTCTCTTGGATGGTCAAATCAATGGCAAAACTTGTTTCCTGATGTTCACACACCTTCCCCTATCCTTAAAGTACCATATCATACACTTCCCAACACTCAGATTCCCCAAAATCCTCATTTTTGCACAAACCCTAGTTTCTAGCTACAAACTGGCAATTTTCTAGGTTTGGCCTGTGATTTGCCCTTTTGGACCCCTTCCCCTCACTCAATCTCTGCGATTCCACTTTCCCCTGCTTCCTAACATCCCTCCCCACTCCCAAAATTTCCCCAAGAATTTAGAATCCCCCTATCCCCTTCATTTCGCTTCATTTCGACCAAATTCCTTGTTTCACACATCGGGGCAAGTTTCACTCAAATGATGTTTCAGAGCAGAGCAATAAAAGATGAATTTGGGAAAACTGAGAGAGGTTTTTGTCCAAAACATGCCAAATAAGAAAAGCCTCATTCAATTTTTGCACAGGTGTCATGGTTTGAGAGAAATGTCAAATAATACCGTTGCCTCAGGAGAATCAAGGGCACCTCTGAAGTGACCTTGGGAAAATCAAGTTTTCTCCTAGCTTGGTTGGCCAAATGATTTACCTGATGGGTAAAATGATAACTAGACACAAATATTTTTCCAATGAGCTATCATGATCTCAATTTGGGGTTGAAGAAGGCATTCAAACGTTGACTACAACAGCACTCTTCCTTAAGGCAGCCTCATTTGGCACTTTTTGACCAGTCTCGGGAGATTTGACTTTTGGCAGGGAAAATGAACTCCAAATTAAAAAATTCTAGTTGGGTTGGAAATTAGACTCAAATACCTTTCCAACGAGCTATCCTGCACCTGATTCCGACACCGGGAAGGCCTCCAAAAGCCTCCTGAAAAAGGGCACGACCCGTCAGAGGTGCGCGACCCGTCAGGGCACCTCCAGCAGTGTAAAAATTACACAGGCGCGACCCGTCAGAGGCGAGCGACCCGTTGGGAATTCCTCCGCCAAATTTCGCCAGTAAGCTGCCAAACAACCCCGAATTGCTTCAATGTTGCAAGTAGGCCTCTCCTCATGAAAATACATTGTTTTCCAAAGTGTGAAAAGCATGTGAATGTGGTTTAAAGCCAATCATTTTGAACTAATGAATCCAATGCATATTTGCTCAAAAATGTAAAAGTGTTGGTTGAACTAGGGTTTGTCTTGTTGTTTTCAAGGTTATCCTTTATACCCCCACTTTTTCCCTACATCCTATTTCCACCTCCCTCATCATTTTATTCATACTCCCTACCAAAAAAATATCAAAAGCCCTAAACCCTACCCCTATCCCTAAAAATCAAGAAACTAAACCTAAACCCTACCTCTCATAAAGCCTTTGCAAATTATATATATGTGACGGGGTATATATCATGATTCCTTCCATTAACTCCCTATTTTATATGTTTTTCCCAATTTCCCTTCAAAGTCTCCCTTCCCTAACATTTCCCTTGTGCTATTTGTCCTCTTGAAACAACATCTCAAACAGTTGAAACAACATTCAAACAGTCAAAACAGCAGGGTATCCCATGGGAGGATTTTATCTCTTGAGAGGCTATGCTTATCCGGGTCAATGCTCACTTGGAGAGGTTGTTGGCTAAAGCCAACCAAGACAAGAAATTGTTGAGAAACATGAAGAACCATTATTGGGCGAAGATGCACGTGTACAAGGCAAAGATGAAGGTGCTCCAAAGGCGGTTGGTCAAAGCACAAAAATGAAGAAAAAGGCCTGATCCTCTCCACATCTTGGCCGAGGCTTCCTTGAAGGAGCATGGCACTAAATAGCTCATTCACAGCACAAATCCCAAGAAATTTTGAGCATTTTGGGTAAATTTTGGTTTTTTTCAGGCAATTTACAGGTTTTCTCCATTAACGGGTCTCACCCCCTGCGAGACCCTTCATCCCGGCAACTCCATTTTGCAAAAAATCATCATTTCTAGATTTTTCATGGAAAATTACACTTGCTCAGCCATTACTAAGGAAATTCACCAAGTTTTGGGCCTCCAAAAAGTCAAAAAACAAGCAAAAAAATGACTTTCTGCCACATTTTTGAGACACAGAAAGCAGTCTTGGGAGATTGAAATTTTGGAGGGGCAAATGACCACCAAATTCCAAAAGTATACTTGGGTTGGAAAGTAGACATCTAGACCTTTCCAAAAATCCTACTCTTGCTTCATTTGGACACCTGGAAGTGCCCCAAAAGTGGTCCCAAAGACACGCGACCCGTCACGTAGAGGTACACGACCCGTCAGGCAAATTTCTCCAAATTTCACTGTACAACTCAGGAATTCACCCAGCTTTGACCAGTTTTGACTTGAGATGGGATTTTTCACCCTATTTGATGTAATTAATGTATTTTCATGTTGACATGACACTTATTTACCTATTCTAGAAGATTCATTCA
>APFE030152913.1:65177-95614 GCA_000404065.3 Pinus taeda
CGAGGTGAAATGGTTTGATGTAGCCTTGAGAGTTTGTCTATCTCAGCCTAGGTGAATTCCAAGCGCTAACACCACCTCCACCTCCACCTCCACCTCCACCGCAGTTCAGTATGGAAAATTTAGTGAAGCTGCCTTTGTTTAAAGGCTCAAGAAATGAGGACCTGGACCAATTTTGGTTTGTTGTGAAATTTGTATGGGAAGCTTAGGGAATTACAGATGACAAGATGAAGAAGGCAACATTGGTTAATGCTCTGCAAGATCGTGCGCTGACCTGGTATATCAAGTATGCTAATGATAACCCAAATGTTGGAGTGGCAGACATCCAGATGACACTAAATAGAGAATTCAGTAGACCTAAGTCTGAAGCACAATCTATTGTGGGGTTCAAATAAATCGTGATGCAACTAGGTGAGACACCTTGGAACTCGATTAGAGGTTGAAGTGTACAATCCGCGAAGCTAACATGAACCTAATGGACGGACAACATCGCGAGTGGTTTGTGGCTTCGCTCCTGCCACACTTAAGGGTTGTGCTGTCACAGAAGAAGATAAAAACTCAGGAAGAGGCCTTGAAGATCACAATGAGGCTGCATGAAACACTGATGCAAGATCCAAATTTGGGGGTTCTATAGATCCATGCACAACTGAAGGATCTTTGCCTTGAGATGCAAATCTTGAAGCAGGACAGGAAAATTTGACTAGAGGTGCACGAAGAGGTAGGGTGTCTTAAATGCAAGAGTTAGGGGCATGAAAAAGACCATTGTCTAGTATTTGTGAACTACCTTACAGGAGGAGGAACAATGCCTTTAAGGCCAGAAGCTCAAGCAGGACCCAGCATGGGGCTTGTATTTTGGTGTGGTATTTTTCAGGTAGCAGGAAAACATGCCACAAATAACTGTCATATATTGGAGAAGTTTGTATATACACCACAACAATTGTTCTGCAACTTCTGTAGGTTGGTAGGGGATGATGAGCGTAATTGCAGAAGTTATGAATTGATGATGGATAGAACTCCTGCCTATAGGGTTCAGGCCGAAACGTGGCCCCCTGACCAAAGCACAGGGATGGCACAAACAAGATTTCAGGGGGGTGGACAAGGCCGAGGTGGAGGAGGACCTGGTAGAGGTTGGGGACAATTGATCTGCTACAATTGCGAAGGACCAAGACATTATGCCCATGATTTTACCAACCCAACACGTCCGTCATGCAAGTATTGCACTTTGTTTGATCATGAAATGAAAGAATGTCTTACGCTGATAGCAAGGATACATGACAAAGGGGCGTTACCACTAGATCCTACTCAAAACATATAGATGATGAGGTCTGAGCCACACAAAGAAGATATAAATGTAAATATAGTGCTCCGAAGTGGAATCGCAGCAGGGGATGACAAGGGGAAACAACCAGAAGATGGTACATTGGTTTGCAAAGCTCCAGCAAACGAGACTGAGTTTGATTTGGAGCACTCACATGAAACCTTCATGGAAGTGAAGAAGAACTTCGCTGAGGCCTCCACCTTAGAAGGAAAGGATAAGCCTGATCAGGATATGGACCCTTCTATGCTTACAAATTTCCTAGAAACCTGTATGAAGTTACTGCATGATAGAAAGGTTATGAAGGGGCTATAGGAGCTCATAAATAGATGCACCGATAACACCATAACTGAGCCGCACGTAATGCAAAATATAGGTAAGCATAAAACAAGGACGAGACGAGAGATGAGACTGACTATGCAGATAGGAGAATATGAGATGGATCAGGTTATGTTGGACCCGGGATCAGATGCGAACGTCCTACCTAAATAGACTTGGGAACGGATGGGGAGACCCACGTTACAATGGTCTTCGATTCAGCTAAGGATGGCGAATTAGCAGAATATCATCCCCATGGGGCGAATGTAGGGGGTGACAATGGATATTGAAGGTGCGAGCTTGCTAGCTGATTTTGAAGTAATAGAAATTATGGATGAAAACAACCCCTAAGCTGTGCTCCTTGGAATCGATTAGGCGACTGATATGAATGGGGTAGTCAATCTAAAGAAGCAAAATATGATATTTGAGAAGAAATCGCTACACGTAATAGTACCCCTAGAACCTGCTGAGGGATCGTGCTATAATGAACTAGTCCACAATTATGAGAGCGATGACGATCTCGACTGTATCTACAAGATAACAATGCAAGACCAAGATTGGGTGAATCCAACAACGGATGGACAAATTACATGGGATCGCAAGAGTTCATGCACCTCAGACTCTGATGAGGAACTAGAACGCTAGCATAATCGGTTACATGAGGTAACTACATAAGCTGTAACATGATGACAAGGTCGCTGTACTGTGTGTCGTCAGAGGTAAGAAATCTGCCTACTTATGATGGCTTGACTGATGTAGATATTTTTCTAGATGCATTTGAGAGGGAGGTACCAGAAAAGCGGCACTTCCAGGTGTTGGATTGGGCACTGCGCACTATGCCCGCAAGATGGTGGGGTACGCACAAGGGAAGATTTGATGATTGGAGCGAATGTAGGAGAATGATGAGGACTCGCTTTGGGAAGCCGAAGATGAGAATGACAGACAAGTATGATGGGTAAGATGATCTGTGCGCACACTTGGGCAAATGGACCTAGGCTTATGGAGAGAAGCCCCAACCTAAATGGGTGCACTTGTTCTGTCATACCCTGGATATTGTCCTGATGAACTGGGATGTAGAAAAAGAGCTCCGCCATGGGATAGATGAATAGGATATCTTGCACAAAGGATTCATGATGACATTCATTTTTGAAGACAGGTTTGACAGTATTGATGAAGCACTACAAGAAGTGAAAGGAGAAATATTTAGGATACCACAAGATCCTTTAGACCTTATTCAACCTGAATGGGCTACTCAGCTGAGTCATGCGATAGAATGCTATAATGTAACTGCTGAAGAAGAAGATGAGGATCCACGAAAGATTAACATCCCTAAATTAGAAGGTCATTGCGGGGTTGAAGCACCATAGGTTGAGAACCCTGATATAACTGCGCCGTTGAAAGTGAAACAAGTAAACATTGGTACTGAGCCGGAGCTAACATTCACGAATATTGGAGATTACTGGGACGATGTGACGGTGGATAGGGTCATTGAATTGCTCCACGAATATCAGGATTTATTCCCTACCAAGATCTAAAAGGGATAATCAGGGACCTAGGTGTTATATGAAGATCACGTTGAAGCCTGACTTGAAGCTGGTTAAGCAAAGGCCTTACCATCTCAATTCGAAATATAAGGAAAAGGTCTGCTTAGAGCTAGACAAGATGCTCATGGCAAGCATCATTGAGCCTATGGAAGAATCTGACTGGGTAAGCCCTATGGTGGTACAGGAGAAGAAGCAGAAGGATGAAATAAGGATATGCGTGGATCTCAGGAAGCTGAATGATGCTTGTGTACATGATCCTTTTTTGACTTTTTTCATTGATGAAGTGTTGGACAATGTAGGTGGACAAGAAGCATATTCCTTTATTGACAAGTTCTCGGGGTACCACCAGATCAAAATCGCGTTTGAGGATAGGAGAAAGACAACCTTTGCGACTTATTGGGGTTGTTTTCAGTACACTATAATGCTGTTTGGATTGAAGAATGCGTCTGTGATCTTCTCGCATGTAGTTGTTGATGCGTTCAAGGAATTTATTCATAAGTTCCTGAGGCATACTTTGATGTTGAACTGTGTTTGGGTTGGTGAAATGCTAGGTAGCAATCCTGCGCTTAATGTTGGATACCTGCCGAAGATACCAGATTGTGCTCAATCTGAAGAAGTGTTTGTTTTGTGTTCCCTTTGGGACGATGTTGGGTCATGTGGTTTGTAGACAAGGACTGATGGTAGACCCCACAAAGATCACAGTGATACTGAATTTGGAAGGGCCGAGGAGTGTGAAACAGTTGCGCGCTACCCTGGGGAATACGGGATATTACAGAAAGTTTATCAAGGCTATGCCCAGATCACCGCACCTATGGAGAAATTGTTGAAAAAGGATGTCACATTCTACTAGAAAGAAGACTGTAAGAAGAGCCTGGATGTGTTGAAAGAAAAGATGGTCACTGCACTGATCCTAGTCTTCCTGGATTGGAAGAAGGATTTTCATGTACATGTCGATGCATCATGTATAGTGCTGGGAATAGTATTGACATACGCTGGTAGAGAAGACCTAGACTACCCTATTGTGTTTGCAAGAAAAATATTATCTAAAGCAAAGAATAACTATTCCACTATCGAACCCGAAGGGTTAGCCATGGTATATGCGCTCCAGAAGGTTAGACATTATTTGTTGGGAGGTCATTTTAAGATGTACACAGATCATTCTGTGTTGAAATACCTGGCCAATAAGCATGTGTTTGGGGGGAGAATATGCATATGGTTGTTATTGTTCTAGAAATATGATTTTGAGGTTATTGTGAGGCCTGGATGACTGAACGCGGGACCAGACCATCTGTCACGCATCGAAACAGGAGAAGAACACACTAATTTGGAGGATGGATTGTCTGACGTGCAACTATTTGTAGTGCACATCACGGATGGTCATTTTGAAGATATAAAACACCTCCTGACGACAGGAACTACCCTGGAAGGATACACTGTCTAGCAGAAGAAGGAATTAGTGGTGTGCGTGGCAGGTTTCTCTGTCATAGCTAGGCATCTATATAAAATGGGGTCTGATGAGATATTGCGACAATATGTTCCTGAGTTTGAAAGAATCAGCATCCTCACTGATGCTCATGGTGGCACTGTGGGAGGACACTATGCAGGAAGAGCGACCGCGCAAAAGATTCTATGCACATGGTTGTGGTGGCCAACCTCCATCAAGACTCGAAAGTATATTGCAATGCTTGTGATGTGTGTCAAAGGATTGGAAGGCCATCACGGAGGGAAGAGATGCCTTTGAATCCATAGATGATGTTGCAACCCTTTGAGAAATGTGTGATAGATTTTGTGGGACCCATTTAGCCCCAAGGAAAGACGGGAGCCAGATACATTATCATCGTGACGGAGTATTTGACTTGTCGGGAGGAGGCACAGCCTGTGAAGGATTGCATAGGCGCAACCGCTCCAAAGTTCCTCTTTGAACATGTACTAACGTGATTTGACTATCCAAAAATCTTGGTAAGTGATCGCGGTACACACTTTTTGAATGAGATGATGAACGCGCTAATAGAGGAATTTCAGGTATACCAGCAGAAGAGCACACCTTATCTCCTGTAGGCTAACGGGATGGTGGAAGCGTTCAACAAAGTGTTTGAAAATGCACTAACCAAGGTTTGTAATGCTCGGCGAAGTGATTGGGACCTACACATACCTGTAGTACTGTGGGCTTATCGAATGACATGCAAAAATTTGACTGGATAAACCCCCTTTAGGCTTGTCTATGGCGTTGAAGCGATAATGCATATGGAATATATTGTACCTAGTCTGTGCATAGTAGCACTCACAAGTATGAAGGATCGCGGAGCCCTGGAGGAAAGGTTTGCACAGCTGGACAAACTTGAGGAAGAGAGATTTCTCGTTGTATTTCACCAATAGGACCAAAAGCAGAGTGAAAAGGCATGGCATGATCGACATATTAAGTTGCACACCTTTAAGGTAAATGACCTAGTTTTTTTATATGAAATTAATTTTGATAAATTTCCAGGGAAGTTCAGGATGCATTGGTTAGGGCCTTATGTAATTAAGGAGATTACCAATGGAGGAGCGGTACAGCTGGTCAAATTGCATGGAGATCCCTTCCCAAGAAAGGTGAATGGCAGTCGATTGAAGCCATACACCAGCGGTTCGATCATGTGACGAGATGAAGGTAGCACATTAATAGTGCTCTAGGCAACTGAAAGGAGGCGCGGTACTATAAACTACACTGCCTAGGTTGGGGAGCTACGCAATTGGCGGATCGTGTGAAGCAAGGAAGTGTCACAGGGTCCGTGGTAGCATGGAGGGAGCTGCACTACCCAGAGAGAAATTGCGCAGGTCGGCTGGAAAGTGATTGTTAAGGGCACTGTTCATGATTTGACTATTGAAATGTGGCCAAATGGAGCGGGCGACCAGCATTTAAGATGAAATTTATGGCTCAGATCCTTGAAAATATGCCACTATCCGAACATTAGTGAATTGAATTTGGGGGGAATGGTCGGATTTGAATTCAAAATTCCCTATAAATTACAAGTGGTTGTCCAACGAAAAACACTTGGCATTTTCAGAATTGAGTTGTTGAGATCTCAGACACCCATGAACCAAGAATTCTTCTATACTTTCAAGGAGACTCCCGAATTTTCAAACTTGTGAGAGACGATGTGAGCATTGTTAGAAAGCGTTATGTCAGCACCTGCAAAAATTATAAATACAAAACAATTAGTAGAGGAGGCAGCATAAGAAATGGAAATAGAGGTAGAAGTAGTTGCTCCGGAAGTGGCTGAAGTATTGGTGGAGGTCCCTAAATCGCCGAGGACGAGGAGACCAAAGTCGACCCAAACCAAGGAAACCATGAAGGACAAGAAGAGCAAGCAACCTGGCATACTAGTGCATGCATCACCAAGAAGAAACCCACCGAAGCCTATTGCACAGGAGAATGGAAAAGCCATAAACTTAGAACCAGAGGAAGAAGACATTGAAGACATCCTGATGGACAATGAGGATGTGGAAGTTGAAGTCGAGGAGGTTGAAGCCCAGGGCACGGACCCTATTACTCGGTTGTTGGAGTATGTCCCTCCGCGCAAGCCTAAGTCCAAGGTGTCGAAGGACATTGATGAAAGTAAGACTCCCCTGCAAACTGTTAGTGTCAGTCTTTGCAGCCTTCCTCCAGTGATCAAACATGCTCTTACAAAGTGATTTTAAGGTGTCAAGGTCAAATTTTGTTATTTCAGTGAGTCTTCAAGCAATATTTGGTCACTAGGCATTAGGTCTAGGGTTTGGTTTTACTCCTATCAAAGTTTTCCAAATGTTGGTTCATGTCACTAGTCAACTAAGTGTACCATCATTCAGAGAGTTGTCATCATCATGTCAAGTTCCACTGGGTCATTTTACACCTTGTTCATGCTTCAGTTGTGCCTAGGTAGAGTTCGTTTCCCTCTCCTAAGGTTTTGAAGGAAATTTCTCTTGGATGGTCAAATCATCGGCAAAAATTGTATCCTGATGTTCATACACCTTCCCCTATCCCTAATGTACCTTATTAAACACTTCCCATCACTGAGATACCCCGAATTCCCCATTTTCGCACAAACCCTAGTTTCTTGCTACAAACCCTATTTTCTAGGTTGGGCCTGTGTTTAGCCCTTTTGGACCCCTTCCCCTCACTCAATATTTGACATTCCACTTTCCCCTGCTTCCTCACATCCCTCCCTACTTCCAAAAATTTTCTCAAGAATTTAGAAGCCCCTCATCCCCTTCATTTCGCTTCATTTCGACAAATCCCCTGTTCCACACATTGGGGTAGGTTTCACTCAAATGATGTTTCTGAGCAATAAAAGATGAATTTTGTAAAAATGAGAGATTTTTTTGTCCAAAATAGGCCAAGGAAAAAAAAACTCCTTCACTTTTTACACAGGTGTCATGGTTTTAGAGAAATGTCAAAACATACCGTTGCCTCAGGAGAATTGAATGCACCTCTAAAGTGACCTTGGGAAAATCAAGTTTTCTCCTAGCTTGGTTGGCCAAATGACTTTCTTGATGAGTCAAATGATAACTAGACATAAATATATTTCCAATGAGCTATCATGAGCTCAATTTGGAGTTGAGGAAGACCTTCAAAAGTTGACTGCGACAACACTCTACCCTGAGGCAGCCTCATTTGGCACATTTTGACCAGTCTTGGGAGATTTGATTTTTAATAGGGTAAATGAAATCCAAATTAAAAAATTCTAGTTGATTTGGAAATTATACTCAAAGAAATTTCCAACGCGCTATCCTGTGCTTAATGTGGACACCGGCAAGGCCCTCAAAACTGGTCTACAAAAAAGCACTACGCACTGAAATTTTTAACACAAGGTTTTCCTCCCTATGCATCGCGCCACGTGGCGCTTGCTTTTGCTAGGGAGCTCCAAATCCAAAAACCTTACAATTATGGATTTGGCATGAAAAATTATGGTTTCTTGTTCATGGCCAAGAAATTTGGGCAAGTTTTGGGCCCTCAAAGAGGTCAAAAACACTAAAAAAATGACCTCACTGCCCCTATTTTGACACACATGAAGTAGTATTGGGAGATTGAAGTTTTGGAGGGGCAAATGACATCCAAATCTAGAAATTACACTTGTTTTTGAAAGTAGACAGGCAAGGATTTCCAACGAGCTATCATGAGCTCAGTTTAGACTTCGGGAAGGGCCTCAAAATCAGCTCCAAAGTGCCACGATGCATAGATAATTTGTGCGCGGTGCATAGAGAAATTTGGCCTCATTTTCACTCTTTAGCTCAGAAATTCGCCCAGTTTTGACTACTTTTACTTTTTGATGTAACTATTGATCTACCATGATGTAATATTGGCACATTTTTACTTGTTCTAGAGGATTCATTCACTAAAAAGTGAAAATTAAATGAATGAATCAGTTTCCTAGCATATAGAGGCAAGTTGTTTGATTGCCTAGATTTCAGTTCCTTGTTTAGAATTGGTTGAAACAACTCCTAGAATGATGAGTTCGACCCCTATAGGCAAGGGAATGGGTGTGGCTTGTCTATATTATGTAATTTCTAAGTCATTTTCATGGTTGGACACTTGGGATTGCTTTGCACTTCATTGTACATCCATTTTCTGCATTTTTGGCAAAGGAAAGACCAGGGTTTTGCAGCACTAGTTGGGATCCATGTGGCTCTGTGTTTTGATGATGTTATTCTCTATGTAATTGTAAGTTCACTGATGTTTATGTGTATCATTTTCCATTCTCTTTTCTTTTGAAATCAAACAAATGAGTGATTAAGGTAGAATCCATTGGACTGCTGTGATCTGCCTTGAAATTTTGTTTAATTTTACATGTTTTCATCTGTTTGAGGAGGAATCTTGAGACTCTCTTTCCCTCCTTAGCTCCTCACCAGTCTGATCCATCCATTCATTCAATCTAAAGCATCAAAACGATTGCCTTCCTTGCCCCAATCAAAACTCTGCAAAAACTAGGCCTCATCCCCAGACCCAAATTTGCCTTTCCCTTTTTCCAACACAAAACCCCCAAAAAACTCAAATTAAATCCTTGCACTTGATACCTAGCCGAAGATTAGTTGTTAAATCAGTCATCTCAAGGCCCATCGATTATCTTTTGCTGAGATTGACCCGGAGAGAGCCCTCTCCTGTCCTCGTAGGGCTAGCTACGAGGCTGAGCGTGGTTTGATGTGGACCTAGAAGCTTACCTTTTCAACTTGAGGTAAATCTAGGCTCTAACACAAACCCCTATGCTATCGGACGAAATTGTTTTTGACGGTCCACACTTGGCACGAGTGCTGCTGTTGAAACTTGAAGACTGGGACTTGGCAGACCATGAGAAGTTCCTACACCTTGCAACCGAGCATCTGATGTGCCACATCATTGGCACCAATTTGGGAATGACCATATTGGAGCCATGGAGGTGGCTCAAGAGAGTAGAAAAGGCAAGGTTGCTCAACTTGCTCTAGGTGTCGCACGACAACTGCACCCTAGTAACAGTTTTGGTCATTAAGCAGCTGTTGTGCTTGGTGCATGATGGGTATCTATGGTTGGAGGATTTGATACCCATCACAGATAGGTTGATTCACCAGATAACATGATTGCCATATCCAGGAGAGAATCCAACCATGATCTTTGGCGGAAAAGGTGGCGAACAGGCTCTCGCGGAATCAATGAAAGAAAAATTTAAGCTGGTGAAGAAGCCACACGGATACGCTATATCCAGTATCTGCGACCCCAATGTGAAGGTAGCCATACAAATCTTAGCAGGGAAAGTAATGAGGAAATGCCATGCCGATGAGGTGTTGGCTCCTGTCGTCTTGATCCCAACACAATGCGCTGAAGGAGTCTAGTTCAATTGGTCAGACTACCTTCATAGAGAGTTCTTGGTGAACTATCGCAAAGCACAAGAACTCAGCAAGACGTTCCATTATATGTGGCTCTTGCTGTCAATTGTGCTAGTAGCATGGGAGCTACCAGAGGAAATCCAGTTCCCTTCGGTCGCGCCATACCTCCCTAAAGCAGCGAAGTACGCTTCGTTATGGGCAACCAAGGACGCGTAGTGAGTTAGGGCCAGCAAGATCATTTGGATCTTGATGGAAATGAACATTCGGATGGCCATAAATTGCAAGCTATGATTTTCTCCTATGGTGTACACCACCCTACAAGGCTACGCTGAATTCAAAACCGGCTTCCATTGAATATCCATTAGGGCATGGAAGGACCCTGCGCAAAAATGGTACGACTTTCCGTATTTGGCAACGGACGATGCCATTGATACGATGCTTCATCAATAGCTGACAGAGTGGTGCTCTATAACAGATCTGGCGGTGGGCGGAAGTAAGTCTGTCGCGCAAAAGAAAAAGTAGGAGGCCAAGATTAAGATGACACAGTTGGCTGAAAAGAGGAAGAAGGAGGCTATTGATAAGGCTCAAGCAGAGTGCAAGGTCATGAAGCAAACAAGGAAGCAAACAGGTGGGATAGAGTGAGGCTATGATAAAGGCATGGGGTCGCTTTCACGTGAGACTGAGGAGGAAACAAATGAACAACAAGACGCGGACCCTCAAGAGACGTCCACCTGTATCAAGCGCCCAAGAGAGTTGGAGAAAGGAGGGCCCATGAAGAAATCAAAGGCGACCAAGACCTCGCTGGACCCCATCATGTTAACAGAGGGCGACTTACATGATATCAGAAACACGGTGAGGGATGTCACTGCGGAGGCCCTGCAACAGTTTGAACAACAACAATAGATCATCTTAGGGGCCAACTAGACAGGGTTGCAGGAGTTGTAGACCCACGCGTCACAGGAAAGTACGGTGTCTACCAGCCTAGCTATCGGCACTTCAGAGGTTCCCGATATGTTGCGCATGAAGACTTCCAATGCGATAGTGCTGCCGAATGGAGCACTGACCACAGAAAATGAGGCTGATAGGCCCACTGTCAACGCCTTAAAGAGAGTTAGATTGAACCTGACAGCGCTTCTGCGCGAAGCACTCCACCTCTTACAGGATCGAGAAATTGCAGAGCTGAGAGCTCGAGAGCATTATGCCCTCTAAGTGATCAGTGAATAGCGGATCGACAACGAGCAGATGGCCCTACAGAAAAATGTTGCCATCGCTAGGGAAGTTCATGATTTATTTCATCGGTATTTTGCATCTTTTATTTCATTGTGTCCATGATATGATTTTTCTTTTCTTTTAGTTGCATCGACCTCTTAAGGAAAATATTATAGGCCCTACTCAAGGTACGTGGACATATGAGTACGAAATCCCCAAGAACTGATGAAGATTTCTACCTAAATAATGGAGGTGAGCTATGGGGCTAGTAATGTGGGATATAAAGTATGGTATAGGGAGAATGTAACATATTATATCAATCATGGCTTTCCAAGTGGTGCCACTCCTATAACCCAAAGGGCCTTAAGGGTAAAATATTAACCCCTTGGTAAGGTGAGAGAAAAAAATATGGTCAAGGTCTATCAATCCTCTAGATCACCACATCATCCATACTGAATGCCCAAAACAAACAAGTATAAGCACTTGAATGCAAAATTATCAAAGTACTTTTCGAATAACAACCCACCTTCCCCCAAGTATCAGTGTCGGATAGTGAGAGGCACATCACTAATGCAAATGGAAGAGGCACATGGCATGCCATCATCTAATGGTGGATGGTAGGGGCTCTTGGATATTTGGATGACTGTTTGGTTGTCAAATGTAGGAGAAAAAATTCTTCCTGTGGGGTTACCCATATTAGTAGATAACATATCTAGAGGATACTCAACTAAAAAATTATTTCTTTCTAATGTTTTGGATTTTTCTTGAATTTTTCCTTCAATTTTCTTACCTCATTAAAGGCCTTAGATCCTTTCCAATTTTCTAAAAGTTTGTCCCTAGTGTTAAATATGGACTTGAGGAGGACATATTTCCCCTCCTTTAAATAACCCTCTAGACTAGGGTCAAAGATTAACCCCCTGGTAAAGTGAGAGAACAAAATTATGGTCAAGGTCTATCAATATTTTAGATCACCACGTCATCAATAGTAAATGCCTAAAACAAACAGGTACACACCCAATTGCAAAATGACCAAAGTACCTTTGGAATAGCAACCCACCTTCCTCCAAGTGTTAATGTCAGATTGTGAGAGGCACATGGCTGATGCAAATGGTAGAGGCACATGGAATATCATTGTCTAATGGTGGCTGGTAGGGGATGCTAGTTGTCTAGACATTTGACTATCTATCAAATGTAGGAGAAACATTTCTTCCTATGTGGTTACCCATTTTCGTGGGTGACAACTTTAAAGGATACTTAGCTAAAAAAATATTTCTTTCTAAAGTTTTGGATTTGTATTGAAGCTTTGCTTCACATTTTCTTACCTTGCTAAAGACCTTAGATCCTTTCCAACTTTCTAATTTTTTTTTTTCCCTAATGTTAAAGATGGACTTGAGGAGGACGCATTTCCCCTCCTTTAAATAGTCCACTAGTTCTTCCTCCAATGCATCCTCCCCTTTTTGGTAATATTAGAGTCTATGTCAATATTTTTCATGAGATTTTTGGTGTCTTTTAAAGATTTCTCACAATATTTTTTGGTTTCATTTTTGTTGAAGTTAGTGGATGGGGATATTAATGTAGACGCATATCTTAATCTAAGGAGGGAGCATTTGTGGATCAATAGCTTTTGTGTGATCTCTATGTGATCAGAGAGATCTCTAGAATATCTTTGTGTGAGAGAGATCATAGTAAAACATAGAGGAAGAAAAACAAATTAGTTATTTTGGTACACATTATATGTCCAAGTTAGTTTTGAAAGCCTCCTTATTTCAAATATGATGTCTCTCCTCCCCCCTATCTAGCTAGGTTTGTAATTTTTGATGTTGCATAAGGTGTATTTATTTCCGCATAAGATTATTTACAAGGTTTGTTTTTGTTTGTTTAAGATTTATTGTAGGATAGTTTGGTCTTTGTTTCATTTTTGTTGTCTCGATAGATTTCTAGTATTTTTTTATACTTTATTTTTTGTTATGTAGGGCAACTTTTGTTGGCCCGTGGATTCTTTTTGAGGTTGCAAAGTAGTTTGTGTGTATCATTTATCTATAATATTTGTTTCCTTTTGTTAATTTTTTTCACTATTGCTATTGTTGTTTTGTTTTTCAATTGTTATTGATGCTATTTTTTGCATTTGTGAGCATGGTTATGCTAATTTTCTTAATTTTATATGCAATATAGCATAGGTAATTGAAGGTGGAGGATTATTGGTGAAACTTTTGAAATATTTGTGAAAGAGATGTGGGATAATGTGAGTTCCTTTTTGGTGTAAAACTGGTAAGCCTGTTATGAAATTGTCTTCATTTTAAATAGAGGGTTCTTCTCTCTTAGCTATTTAGGGTTTGCGATTCTGGTATTTGAATGAAATATACTTAATTCTACATAATATTTTTGGTCATTATTTAATATTATTTGTGGTATGTTTCAATATATATTCAATATTTCTCATGAGATTCTTTAAAGATTTCTCATAATATTTTTTTTGTATGCATTTAATATTTTATGGTTTGATTGGGTTTATTAGGTGGGACATTAATGCAAATCATAATGGTCCATGATTCCATAGGTGGAGTAGATAAAGGTTAATGTTGTGACATATGTATGGTCCCATATGTGTTTTTATTTAAATTTGAGCCATCTCATTCATAGAGCATTTGTTTAATTATTGAATGCAATGCAATGTAGGTAATGGAATGTGGGGGTTCACTGATGAAACTACTGGAATATTTTCATGAAAGAGACATTGTAGTAGACTGCAAAGGAAAAGGTGGAGGTTAGTTTTCTTTTCGTGTGAAATTAATGTATAATATGCTATGTAATCTTTCTTGTTGCAAATGTTATAGTTTTCTCCCTCCTTACTTATTTATTATTTATGATTTTTGATGTATTTTTTAGTGCATAAGATTTTTAGTCTGCATTTAAGATTCTAATAAGATATTTTGATATGTGTTTCATATTTCTCATAATATTTCATGTGTATCTAATATTTTTTAGAATTTTTTCTAGTCTCTATTTTGCCATAGATGTTTTTTGCATTTGCAGTGCAGAGTCTATCTCTTATTTGAGTTTTTATGTTTTGATTTTGTTACTTTAGTTATATTTTTCTATAGCTGGTGATTTTTGTTTCTATTATTGTTGTTGTTGTTGTGGTTCTTTATCTTTGTATATGTGAGCATGGTCATGCTAACTTATTGTTTGGTATTTTGTTTTTATTGTGTGTCTTTTGAGCTTATTTTCTTTCTGGATTCAATGGGTGGGGAAATTAAGGAAGACCTTAACAACCCATAGTATGGGTTTAGGGTTTATGCAGAGTCTACAAGTGTAGTGGGCAAAGGAAAATAAGGTATGTATGGGGGAATTTACTTATTTACGCGGAAAGACAAAAGAGGAATGTATGGAGGAACTTACTTGTTTGTTACTAAATTACATGGTTTCGTGCCCATTTTAATTGAATTCATTTGTTGTTTCATCATTATATCATGTATGTTTGTTTAAATTTAATGCAATACAAATCAAGAAAGGTAAAGGACCATTAGTGAAACTATTGAATATATTTGTGTGACATGAGGCATCATACTAAAGGTATAATTGAATGCATATTATATTATTTGGGATTTATTTATATAATGAGTGCTATGAAAATGTAGGTGACAGAAGGCATAGAAGCATTGATAAAACCATAGAAATATTTGTTTGTGAGAGACTTCCAGATGTGTAGGAGTCCACAAGTGTAGTGGACAAAGGTGAATCAGGTATGTATGGGGAAATTTACTTGTATATGGGCAAAGGAAAAAGAGGTATGTATGGGTGAACTTCCTTGTTTTTTACTAAATTATATGGTTTTGATGCCCATATTAATGTAGGTCATTTGTTGATTCATTATTATATCGTGTGCGTTTGCTGAAATTTAGGTACAATACAAATCAAGAAAGGTGAAGGACAACTGATGAAACTATTGAATATCTTTCTGTGATGTGAAGCACCATAGAAATTTTATAATTGAATACATATAATATTATATGGGATTTATTCATATAATGAATGCTATGGAAATGTAGGCAATGGAAGGTGGAGGAGCATTCATGAAACTACATAAATATTTTTGTGTGAGAGATTTGTTGTAACATACCTCCTCACACACCCTTTTTTTTTGTCTCAAAGACATAAATAGTAGTGGGAATCTTTGCCCTGTAATTATACTTGAATGTTGTACATACAACTTGACATTAGGTCAAATTATCACATTAACATTCAATGCCTTTGATTTTATATTATTTTACATATGATTTCATATTAGGGATAATACCCTTATGATCATTTTTATTCCCATAGTTCGATTCCTTATTCCTTTTAAATAACATATTTATGTGGACTACACTTTTATTCTCACATGGTCATTTTTAATTAACCTTGTCAACACAAGTCTGGAGAAATTCCAAACATGGTAGTATGAAGGTTCTTACTTCCATAACTTTTTTTCATAACCTCCAATGAATATTGTCACGAGATTCGACCCTCCCTTATTGCAATGATCTACGTGGCCTCCACTAAAGGAACACATGCACTAACAATTAACCTTTCAAGTGTATCACACCTCATTGAAGAGGTCATACACTTAATTTTTGAACTAGGAACCCGCTTCATCCTCCAACTGATTGTGTCTGCTTTCGCTTTGGGATTTGCTACATGAGTAATCATATAGACCAACATATTTATATTGATTTGAGGATATGTTGGTTGCACTAGCTTTATGATTACACTTAGCGTTAGCTTTGTACCATATGCATGTTAGGGTAGGATGCATTGCATAATGATTTCCTCATTAGAAATAATTTCATATGATGTTTCCATGGTAGACTAGCTGCATTTTGATTAAAAGTTGCATTTAGAAGAAACTTTAATTTTCTGTTGATTTTATGGCCTAATATTATGCATGGGTGATCATAAGACACCACAAAAAACATACTGCTCGATGTGTTTGGTCTTTGATTTATGCAAGTAACAAGTCCACGGTACCAATATATTGTTGGTGTCCTCATGACCTCCCATTCGAGTAGCTTTGTACACCTTTCTGAGACCTCATGTCCTAGTTGGAGCTAGACGTTAACCACTACCTGTGGGTAGTATGCGTAGGAGATTTTTTTTTTCCTAGATGGTCCTTAGCCGATAACTAATAGCCCCTTGCAGCCACTAGATAACTCGATGTGCCATTTTCTCCAACACTTGAGCTAGCCATATGGTCCCTCACCCATCTGTTATGAATGTATGTTTGAAGGTGGGCCTCTAGACCCCAAAGATATGACTTTTCATTAGTTCAGTTGATTAATTTTGTTTACTTTTCATTGGCACTTTTTGGCATCGATTGGTGGGGGATTCAACAGAAAGAGTGGGCTAGGTTTGTGCTCTTGTCTCGTATGCCCAATTTGGTGTTTAACCTTGTATCATAGTCCCGTGGGATCTCCTTTACTAGCCACTAGTTTTAGGGTTGGCACTACATGAGAAATCCTGATTTTGGTTGTGTGGTCCTGCTTCTCGACACCATATACATTGCCCCTTTCTGCCCATTTTAACCCCAATCATCATTTTTCCCATATGCGTCCACATGGGTCCATTGGGTCCATATAGGTTTAGCCTCCCCCTCCCCCTGCCCACACCTTGGTTCAGGCCTGGAATGATGTCCCAAAGGTTGACGCATCTAAAAAGAAAAGAAAAATCATAATTTTACCACTCTCAGTAGGAAATGTACCACAAAGCAAAAGATGTCCGAACAAACATATTTAGCACGTGGGGAAAAGCCAAGCATAATCTCTATCTATTATATATGGTCATCACCTTAGTTCCTGTGGGGCCGAGATGAGCCCCCTCCACATTGAGGAATCTATGGCTATCCCAGCCCCTAGTGGGCAATGAAATTCCCCACCTTAAAAGGATGTACCTACTGCTATATATCACACACCATGATCTCATCCCTTGGAGTCTTGAGCAGTTACAAAGAGGAAACAATAAAAGACAAAAGGAATATGAAGAAGGGTGGAAAAATAAAGGTTGGGGTAACTTATTACCATGATTTCTCCCTCCTACACTCATATACCCAAGTGTGGGATTCCCTCATTATAACTACCCCTTTGTCCCATAGCATGTGGCCTAGATTCTTCCCTTGACCCCACTCAGTTCCATTATTATATCACTTGACACCTTTCGTTTGATGGATGTACCGTGGACATGTCAACCCCTTTAAAGGTTGAAACTACCTAATAGGGTGCTTGGTTGACCCCCTTATTGAGCTTGGAGACACTTGTACATGCCAAACCCCACTATGGAAGGGCATGCCACCATGAAGTGCCTCATTGATTCCATGATTTGTAAACTCTTTTACTTTATTATTCTAATGATTATTTTTATTGGAGGGTAAGGGAATGCATTGGATCTTATGAAAGATTGCAGGTGTGTTTCCATTTGGGGGCTTGGTCTTCCTATACGAGGCCCCATCCCTTTAGAGGGCCACATGGGCACTTATAGGGTAAGCGTTGAGAACTATGGGCCTACAGCATAGTAAAGATTACTTCATGGATCCTCAACACCGATAATTGATTGCTCGTGTTCCACCTTTTGGATGAGGATGATGCACCTGGTTCACCATGGCCAATCGACTCTACACTTGCACCATACACTTGGCAGATGTTCCAGGGCCTAGAGAATGTCCTTGTGCCCCTACACCCACTTGGGAGAACCACAAGTTCTTGCTTGGAAAAAAAGGGGCCAACCCCTTGTCCACTATGTTTGGAGTCCATTTTCACGTCATGACACCCCTTGGACTTCATTAGGCCTCCTCAAAGGCCCAACGACTCACTATATTAATCATTCTATCCTCTTTAGAGGCTTATTCTTAAGTTATTGAGCTATCTTGGCGGGCTTGTCACCAAAGAATGTTATTATAGCACATTATTTTATTATTTGGGGCTTAATTAGGCCAAATTAGCTAAATCGAATTCACTAGAGACTGTATAAATAGATGAGAGGTGATTCATTCTTTCATCATCACTTGGATTAGATTATTAGTTCTTGTGAGATTTTCACTATCTCTTTTGGAGGATGAATTTGGTTGATATGGATGAATTTTGATGTGTGGATATCTCTCTCTTTTCTTGGAGCTTCATTATTGGTATAATTTGATGATTATATATACTCTTTTGTACATGTAAGTGTTATTTTTACGCTTATTCTTGTTATTTACTTTTGTCACATGAATGTTGCTAAGATTTTCACTATACAAGTATGAAATTTTATGCTTTTCTATACGAATTGGTAGGAATTGTGATCTTTTATAGCGTTGCATGATGTCATGGGCCATGTTTGAATGTTCCTAGAGATAATCTATGCTGAAAACATCTTGATAAGTCATCGATTATTGCAAATTGAAGTATAAATCCCTTGAAGCAACTACTCTCATGCCCTAATTCCATGTGAAGTTGTTTGAAGGTCTCCTTGACTAGGTGAATCCTTTCCAAACAATAAATTATCCTTGACTCCATCTCTCCCAAAGGCTAAGGCACTAATCCTCCATAAGTGATCACTTTCAAAGTTTATTTCTCTCACCTCTCCTTCTCTTTCTATGACTTCAATCTCTCATCCTCTACTGCGCTAGGGTTTTCTCTAGAGGCTCTCCAAATTTCACAAAATTCCAATGGTGTGATCTCGAGATATTGCAAGCCCTAGCCTAAGGATCATCTCTTGCCCTAGATTTCCCTTGGCTAGTGACCTCATTTGGATCTTTGCATTTTATTCTAAGAAAATTTGTCCATTTATCTTGTTCTCTTCCACAATTAGGTCAAGCCCCTCCTTAAGTGATCAATTCCACTTCCTTGACCTAATTCTTGGTCCACTTGGTATGTGTGGTCCCGTAACTTTATAATTCCAACTCTGCAAAGATCACATAAAAGCCAAGTCTCCATAAGATTTCTAGGTTTATGAATCATCTCTTCAAGATTCATTCCAAAACCCTAACCTCAAGAATCCTTTTAACCCCTTCTAGAAAGCCTACCAACTTGCTTCTAAAGCAAGCAACCCATCCAATTGAGTCTCTCTTGTAAATAAGCCTTGGGAATCATTTCTTATCATTTCATAGATAAATCATTCCTTGTGATTCCTCTTATACCGGGTCTCCTCCCATTGCTGAAAGTCCGTAAAGAGAAGGGAGCTTTAGCTGAGGTGATAGTGGGTTATTGCTCCATTGTTGCCTTTGACCTAGTAATTGTTCTATAGGATCCCCTCCTAGGACCCCTGCTAGTTTGAGCGGTAACATCCCCATCATAAGATCATTATCATCAACATAAAGAAGAAGAATGATGATTGAGCCGAGAGGCTCATTCTACAACCCAATATGATGTGTAAGCTTGTTCGTCTATCATCAAAGTTGAATTTTTTTTCATGTTGGCTAAAATAAAATTTAAAAAAAATCTAAAAATAGAAATAAAAGTAAGTAACTATGCAAAACATTTAAATAATGTCTGCTCATAAAAATCTTTTCAACTGAAGAAATTTGATCCCTCTAAGCTCATGTTAGATCCGTATTTAAGATGGATATATGTTGGGTTATACTGGCAAAAATTGGGCTGACACAACCTACTTCCAAACAATTTTCTAACTTGTGAATGTTTCTATCAAGAAGGGTAGGAAACACATGACATCCTTGCTTGATTGTGATATTACAATTAATTTCTTTTAACCACCCCTTAATTTTCATAAACTTGACAACAACATTCTCATACAATCCTTCCACAATAACCCTAAACTCAAGAGGTACTTTAATGCTTCCAACTTATTTCAAAAATTTGTCCTACACATTATATTCTAATATAAAACAAAATTCTCACCTTTCTTATTTTAAAAAACAAAAATCTCCTTTCATACAACAATTTCATTATTTAAATATATACATATAAATACCCTACCCCTACAAATTCAAACCCTTAACTTCCAAAACGAAAATACATGATATCTATTGTCCATTCAAAATTTACTAACAATTAAAACCTCTTCATTACCAAAATTTAATTTCTTAATTTTATTCTCTATATGTAATGATAAGTATTTAGGGCATTATATATATTGTACGTCAAAAATAGAAATGACAATGATCTCCTGAATATTCTGGCATGGTCTCCACCTCAGTACGTAAGTTTGGTGTAGTGGATGCAAACATAAAGAATCTGATGATTAAAACATGTGGAACCATATGATTGAAATTAATTTTAAGTAAACATGAATTTCAGGTTAATTAATCCAAAGCACTTGCCTTTCATAGCTCAGTTGGTTAGAGCACCCGTTTAGTAAGCGGGAGGTCATGAGTTCAACTCTCATTGAAAGCAAATATATGTATTTTAGATTGGCCAGGTCATGGGTTCACCTCTCAATGAAAGCCGAGATATATTTTTGTATTGGCCCGGTCTGGGCGTGGTTATTTTATGTAGATGAAATTTGGTCACGAGTTCAACTCTCATTGAAAGCACACTCCATGTCGTTTATGTAGTTGAAACTTGGTCATGAGTTCAACTCTCACTGAAAGCACACTCCATGTTTTGGATTGGCCCTGTGTGCCCTTATCTAGATGAAACTTCCAAAGGCGAACGGGCAGAGGGATGCCCTGTGTAATACTTGTTATTTCATGTGGATGCAGCTTCCAAAAACGAACGGGCAGAGGCCGCCAATATAGTAGCATTTGAACAATTCAAAACTGAAAAGGAAAAATTCAAAACGATTTGGCGTTCGGCTTCACTAATTACAGTTGGCATCAGCTGTAAAGGAAACTACATAGATATATGTCTCAGCCCACACTTGAAGGATGCCCTGTGTCACGGGTTGTTATTTTATGTAGATGAGCTTTCCAACACGAACAGGTAGTAGCTGCCAATGTAGTAGCATCTGAACATTTCAAAACGGAAAAGGAAAAACCAAAACGATTTTAACCCTGCATTTAGGGTTTGGCATCAACTGTAAAGGAAGCTAAGTCAGAAAACCAAAAATGAAAAATATAAACGATTCGGCCAAGTACATCATTGATTACAGTTTGGCGGCATTAATTGTAAAGGAAGCTAAATAAACATAGCCAAGACTCGAATTGGGAACTACTAGTGTGCAACATTAACCTGATAACCGATGAAAATTGTCTGACTGAAATATCCAAGGCCGAGAGGTGAAACAGTTCCATCTCCTAAGAAACCGAGCGCCGGATCTCAGCGCTTTTAGTAGACGTAGAGTTAGAATTGGGGCATCTTCACCTGTTTATCTCACATTTAAAGCCAATTCAACTCTTCAAAAGCAGGGTTCGAATTGCCAGAATCCTTCTTGTGTTGCTCCCAGTCTTTAATGGTGTGAAAGAAATGCTTGAAAAGGAAGACATTGGTTTTTTGCCCAAATTGCAAGTGGATGATGCAGACGGTGTCGGGGAGGTGAAGCGGAGAGAATTTCTTTGTATCATTAGTGAATTTTCGTGATGCATTCCCATACTTGTACAAAAACTCACATAGGACTTAGCTTATTACCTATACCTAACATATAAATTGTTAAAAAGCCTTGCTTTATGTACCACGTTAATCTTCCTCATCTTTAAGTATATCATAAAAAAAATGCTATTAAAATTATCAGTAACCTTAATCCTTGTCTTATCATATCCTTAGCATAAATGAAAATTAGATAAAATGTTTACGATGAAAAATGCTCCATTGACCATTTTTCATAAGGGTCTTTTTGATATATGATTATATGATTTTGCTTTAAATGATAAAAACTTACCAATTTATGTATCTTGCCTTTATTTATTTTCTATTAGTTTGGCTCTCTATTGAGAGATTTGCAAATATTTATTGCTAAGACATGTATGTCATTAATGGCTTACCAGAAGTCAGAGACAATATCTCACCTCCCAACCATAGATGAGCTACAAATGAACCTCTCATGCAACCATCATTCCCAAGCCAGATTCCAGGGCTTGAGAAGATTGCTCAGGTACCAAATCAATCTGCGAGTTGAACAGGGATTTTAGAGGTCCAAACTACCACCATCCCTCAAGCATAAGAAGACTTAGTATAAGCTAGCCCAAGGAATCCAGAGGTATGCTATTTCCACCCAACATCCAATGAGGGAATCTGGATTTTGCAGTATGGAAATTCATATTAGAAAACTCTATTCTTCCATTGGCAGTCCAAGTATTTTTCAACAATTATTATTAATTTTGGATTTGAGGCATCTGTGGTTCATTTCTTTCAAGTTGAATCTCGAAGTATCCACAGTAATAATCATACTTGTCAACTTTTCAAATCCCAAGAGAGATCCATCATCAAGACAATTTCTGAATGATGATAGAAGAAGAGCTATAGTGAAAATATAAATAATAAAAAGATAATTTGATTTTTTAAGAGATGAGGTCAGCTAATTTTTTTTATTCCTTTTTAATTTTAAAATTAATTTAATATTATTTAATATATTTTTTTAAATTATATTATATTTTATATTATATTAAAGATGCTTTAATATAATATATATATATATATATATTAATATATTATATTATTATATATATATATTAAATACATCAATAAGAAATATTAATAATTATAATATTATATAATATTATATAATTTTATATTATTATTAATAGTTTTCTTATTATCTATCTTTATTATATGACTAATTTATTTATTAAGTTCTCTTCATTATTATCTTTAAATTCTTAAATTCTAATTAGTTTATTTGATTAATTAATTATTAAATATTAATGGTAAATTTATTTGATAAAAATAAGTATTCTTTGATTTTTGGTTATTATAAATTTATTTTTATTCTTATTAAAATTATAATTTTTATTGGATTTAACTAATCAATAGGATTATGATTAATACTAATTGTTATTGTATTAAATTATATCTAGTTTACGTAGATTAATACACTTTTATTTAACTGAATAATTAATTGATTAATTAATTAATTCCTTAATAGGTATTGTAGTGATTAATTAGTGTTATGTGTTAAAAATTTTGTTATTTAACTAAATGATTAATAAAATTATATAATAATTAGAAAGAGGTGAGTAAAACTCCGCTTGAGATAGTGCACACATTTTGAACTGGAGCTCCCGCGCCCCTGTCCAGCCTTGGCTCCCACGGCCTTCTGCAGGCCCTCTGCCTGGCAGCCCCTGCTGTTGAGCCCTCTGCTTCTGCTACTAGCATCCCCGCAATCGGGCTCTGCCTTCCTCCTTTGGCCAATGCTGTTGTTGGCTCTTTTTCGGCCCCCTGGTTATCATGGCTGGGAGTGACTCCTCCCAGCTGCAAGAATCTGATGAACAAGTTGTGATTTTCGCTTCTCTAATCTCTGAAAATGGTGCCCCACGAAAAAAACCCACAACATCAAAGTTTGTTAAAAAATTGGCTGATATCCCAGAAATTTCTCTACCTCCTAGTCTCCCAAGGAAAGCAGCTATCTCTCTAGCAGAAAGAGGTTTGGTTGGTCAATTTACTGGACTGTGGCCCTTGCCTAGAGTTGTTCATAAATGGGTGGAGCGTAACTAGAGTGTGAACATTCAAGGGAAAATCACAATAAGATTTTGTGGAAGAGGATACTATATATTCCTCTTCGAAACCAAAGAAGACTGGAATCTCATCTTCAGAAACGACCCTTACTTCATGGACTCAAGAGGTCTCTACCTGAACAAATGGTCACCAGATTTTGACCCAGAAATGGATATCCCTAATGCAGTCCTGATATGGGTTCGTTTTCCTCACCTCCGTCTCCATTGTTGGGGAGATGAATCGGTTAAAGCAATAGGAAATGTTGTTGGAAAATACATTGACAGATGCGAACCAAAGGACAACATGCACGCCTGCGCCAGGATCTGTGTAGAAGTCGACTTAACGAAGGGCCTCCCCGGAAGCAATCAAGATCAAAGTGGACCAGTGGATCCATATTCAGCAGCTGGACTACGAACAAATCCTGTTCAAATGTAAGGTATGCCATGAATACGGTCATTTTGCTAACAGGTGTAGTAAACTAAAAGAAACTGAAATGACTGAGAATGTAGAAGCCAATGAAGACACATGGGAACAAGTTAAAAAAAATAAAACAAACTCCAAGAAATCAGGTCCAAAACCAAAGAAACCCCTAGAAAACCCGACTGCAACCTCCTATCCCCCTCTCATCTTGACCCAACCAATACCCTCATCATCAAACCCATTCGAATTCCTGGAAGAAGAAGATCCTTCATCCCCTCATTCTCCTTCTCAAGACAAAGCTTTAGCAGTTATACACTCCCCCATTCAAAACTTTCCTTCCCCTCCTCCCACCATAGACCATATCCTTATAGGAAACAAAGTCAAAGAAGTAAGCAACACCTCAGAGCAACCAAAAAAAGCTGGCAGGAAGTCGAATAAAGAAATAAGAGATGAAACAAAAGCTAAAGAAATGGCCACAGGTACTCAACAACCAATGGATTCTTTTTTAGCCAAACAAAGAGGAAGCGGGGAGAAGATAAAGGAGAAGAGCGGGGCTCACCAAAAAGCAAGTAAGTAATGATTTTGGTCTCTTGGAACAACAGGGGTTTGGGCGCCTCTCTAAAATCCAATGCAGCTCGGGATATCATCAGTCAAGAACAACCATATATCTTTTTGATCCAAGAGACCAAAATGTCCAACCGATATTTTCAAAAATTCATAAAAAAACATAAAAGATTTGAAGGAATAATGGCAGACTCATTGGGTGCCTCAGGAGGAATAGGTACAATGTGGAACAAGAGGAAATGGGACCTCACCAGTGAAAAATCAAATTACTGGTGGGTCAGAACTGATCTCAAAAACAAAATCACAAATGAAGAATTCATAGTGTTAAACATTTATGCTCCAAACCGTTACAGGGACAAAGCCTATTTTTGGGACTCTGTCAAATCAGAGATGCAGGAATGCCAAAGAAGTAAGATGGTTTTGGGAGGCGACTTGAATTTAATAAGGAACATTGAAGAAAAGATGGGAGGAAAATATTTCACTGACCCGTCAAGAGCTACTCTGGAAGAAATAATAGAAGCCCATAAACTCATTGACATACTGCCATGTAATGGAAAATTTACATGGAGCAACAAAAGAGCAGGAACTCATAATATAAAAGAAAGACTAGACATGATCTTAATTCATGAAAGAATAGCAGCAGGATTCTCATCCATAAAAAGCAAGATCGTCCATGCCACAATCTCATATCACAAACCAATGGTTTTGATTCTAGACCGAATAGAAAATTTCGGCCCAATCCCATTTAAATATAATAAAAATTGGGACAACAAGGAGGACTTCAGCAAGATCATCAAAGACAGTTGGGACATTGAAGTTATTGGATCCCCTCACTTTGTTTGGGAATCCAAATTAAAAAATTTAAGAACAACAATCAAAAAGTGGGCAAAAGAGAATGAAATAATAGAGAAAAATAAAAAGATCGAGCAGCATAGAAAATTGGAAAAATGGAACCAGGAAAAGGAAAGCCAACAAACATCAAAGGAAGAACAAGTCCATGAAAAAGAAATTTTCATGGAATTATACAGGCAAAACAAAGATGAGGAGGAGGAGCTGAGACAAAAATTGAGGTGCCTCTGGCTCAAAGCGAGAGATAAAAATACATCTTTCTTCCATAACAATCTCAAGCTCAGAAGAGCTGGAAATCAAATAGACAAAATCTTTGCTGATGGGAAAGAAGTAAAAGAGCAAGAGGAAATCAAAGAAGCAGCCCATAACCATTTCAAGTCCCTCTTATCTGTTGATTCCCAGTCTCTAGATAGCGTGGATTTTCTCCTTCCGCTGGATTGTAAAATCAGTGGGCAGCAAAATAGCGAGTTGGAACAGGAGGTTTCTGAGGAAGAAATTAGAGAAGCTATGTGGAGTATGTAGTCAGACAAGGCTCCTGGGCCAGATGGTTTCACCAATTCCTTCTATAGGACTCATTGGGACATAATAAAGAAAGATCTTATCAGGATGGTTAAAAATGTTTTCAAAAAAACAAGATGAGAGAAAATACAAAAACTTTTCATTTGGCGCTCATCCCCAAAGAGCCAAACCCCTCTTTTGATCGTTTCAGACCCATCTCTCTTTGTAACGCCTCCTATAAAATTGTCACAAAAATCTTGGCAAATAGGTTGAAAAAGCTTTTTCCCACTCTCATCTTAGAGAATCAAGGAGGATTTGTCCCAAAAGACAGATAACAAACAATGTTATTCTAGTGCAAGAAGCCATTCGCAGTAGTATACAAAGAAAAGAAAAAGGCATGGTCATTAAACTTGACATGGCAAATGCCTTTAACAGGGTCAGCCATCAATTTCTAGTGGTTGTACTTCAGAAGTTTGGAACTCTAACAAATTTATCAATATCATAATGGAATGTATTTCAAATCCTTGGACAACCCCCCTGATCAATGGAAGGCCCAATCGTTACTTCCGAAATTCCAGAGGATTGAGACAAGGTTGTCCTCTCTCCCCTTTCCTTTTCATCATCATGGTGGAAACTTTAAGCATACATCTTAAAAATCAAAGTAAAAAAAGGGAGATAACTGGCATCAACATAGTGAGAGGAATAAAAGAAATCAATCACTCTCTCTTTGCCGATGATACACTCCTAATTAGAGAAGATTTAAGCTTAATAACAACGAGATTCAAGAAAATTCTTGATACTTTCCTGGCTGTCTCAGGGGTACTGCTTAACAATAAGAAGTGTAGAATATATACTTGGAATGTCTTGCCCCAAGTAATGCAAAGGATCTCACAAATAATGGATATCCCGGTCCAAAGGAACTGGAGCCATTTTTCCTACCTTCGTCATCCTCTGGCAAAGGAAGCGGTCAAGTCCGAGACTTGGAACAAGCAGATAGAAAAAATGAGAGGGAATCTCCAAAGTTGGGGGTTGATGTGGTTAAATTTAGTGGGCAGAACCATCCTCATTAAAGCTCTCCTTTCGGCCCTTCCCATTTATCAGTATGCTGTTATTTTGGCTCCAACTAACATCCATAAACAAATGGAGTTAATCATGAGAGGCTTTCTCTGGAAAGGATGGAAACAAGACACAAAAAAATTCAATTTGGTTTGCTGGGAACAGGTGATCCTTCCCTTTGAAAAAGGAGGCATATCTATCAAGATACCAAGTTTAACTAATAAAGCAATGGGCTTCAAACTTGTATGGCGAATGCTGGTGGAAAAAGGCAGCTGGTGGGTCGAGGCTCTACTTAAGAAATACCTCAATGGACAACATTCAAAGATTCTCTCTGATATGATCACAAAAAGACCATGCACTCAAGCGTGGAGACTCATCAAAAAGGTCATTCCTCAAATAAAAAATCATATTTCAAAGATCCCCGGAAATGGAAAAGACATAAATCTATGGACCAATAGAATAATGGGTACGGAGCCATGAAGTCATTGTCAGCAGTATAGACTCTTGAAAAATTTGATGGAGGCAAAAAGTTTAAATTCCCTCCATGACATTTCGGTCTGGGAACAAAATAGTTAGTCCGCCTGGAAGGACCTTCCTCTCTCAAACCACTAAAAAATCAGTGGGCTAAATTGAAAATAACGTTGACTGGAGCCGCCCCAACAAATAAAACCTCCCAAGACAACGTTGTTTGGGACCCAAGCGGAGGGAAGTTTACAGTGAAAGCTGAGTATCAGCTCCTACAACCCAGCAACAACCTTGAAAATTGGAACCTCCAGAAAGCAGTTTGGAAGAATGAATGCCTTCCAAAAATAAAATTTTTTGCTTGGACCCTTTTGAAGGGTAAAATTCTTACTGTTGAAAACCTCAAGAAAAAAGGGATTCAAGGGCCATCAATGTGTAGTTTATGCCGCAATAAGGAGGAAAGCAGCCAATATTTATTCTTAGAATGCACCTTTGCTCAACATTGTTGGCGACAAATTATAAGTCCTTTGAGGTTGCCTATGGAAAATTTTGATCAGCTCACAACTCTAAATAGCAACTGGGGAAAGGCTACTCATATGCAAAAAAAGGTAAATCCAAAATTATTCGAATATGGAAATGCATCCCATTTGCTCTCTGATGGCAAATATGGCTCTCTAGAAATAGTTGTATCTTCAAAAACCAAAAGCCAAACCCAACACTCATTCTGGCTAAAACTTTGGGGCTAGTTGCAGAAATGATCAGTGCTAACTCAGTGTATAAAATCGACCAAACCAACTGGCAGAAAGATGAGGAAGAATGGTTCAACAAATTCTCGTTGGTTTAGTTAATGCATAAACAAGTGGCAGCAAAGTCAGGGGAAAGAAAAAAAGAATGGAAACTCAGGGGAACCCAAAATGAAATAGAACAGTGGATACAAGACCAAAATATTTTCACCCTCCAATTCGATGGTGCCTCCAAAAATAACCCCGGTAAAGTAGGAGCTGGGGGAATTATCTCTGATCAAGAAGGGAAAGCCATCTCTACTTACGAATGGGGACTTGGCAATATGACAAATAACAATGCAGAGGCTTATAGTTTGCTTCTTGGCACTTGCATTCTTAAAAATCTCCAAGCCAAAAACCCAGTTATAATAGGCGATTTAGCGATAATCATCGCAGCTATGGAATCAGGGGGAGATTTTAAAAACCAGGCCCTCAATAGAATTAAGCAAAGGATTGTGGAAAACACCAAACAACTAGGGATCTTCAAATATAAACATGTCATGAGAAATTTTAACACTAAGGTTGATTACCTAGCTAATAATACAGTAAACAAGCCTATTGGGAAGGTTTAAGAGAACAATAGTTCATATGAAGAATCAATTCCATAGTAAAAATGACCGCATCTCCTCATAGTCAAAATAGCAGGATGTCCGATCTTCTCAGCACTGAAATTATCCTCGATCATCTCTTTAGAACAATCAGGAATATCTCTAGGCATAGAGAAGATCTGCATTGAATGTCGGAGCCGGGAAATTCTCGTGGGAAGGACATTCAAAATTTTGGTATCAGTCAATTCGAAATATTTAGAGACTGCACAGGCAAAATCCAAAATGATGCTCGGGACAGGTGCAATCTTGTGCAGGATGATCTGCCTCATGAGGTTTTGGTGAACAAGCAGTCTTTTAAGCAGCTCGGGGTGCGATGGTTTCTTCAAAAACTCAGTGCTTGTGGCAATAAGCCAGGAGTGCATTGTTTGCTTGGAAAAGGCTCGGGTTCTTGCTGCTATCGAATCAGGCTGCTTGCTGTGCGTTTCAGGTGTTGTAGTGGTCCCAGTGGGAGAGTCATCTCCTCTTTGCCTCCAGTCCTGAGAGGTATTGTTTCTGCCTGTTGTGATTGTATCTATTATTTTCCCTCTAACTTTTGGTATGTTTATGTGAGCCAGACTCACTCAAATCTCGCGGCATTCGACTCTCTGTGAATTGTCCCCTCTTTACTCTGTTTCCATCCTCCCGCGTCCCTCGCTTTCTTCTCTGTCTCTTTTCCCCCTCAACTCATCCCCGGTGGCTTCTCCTCCCTCCCCGTCATCAATTTCTTTCCAATCATCTCAATATCCAGAGATCTGTTGCTTATTTTCCCCTCCCAGTACTTCTTATTTGCCCTCAACTCCTTGATCTGATTGTCTTTAATTCTTAGAATTTTTGCTGTCCATCATTCTCCCTCCTGGAGTCAGTCGTTCAAGTTTAGAAACAAGCTCAACAAGCCAATCAAATCCACTTCAACAATGTCAAAAAATCCATTGGATTGCATTGAAACCAGTAACAGTTGCGCTCTTTGCAAGGCACACTACTTTATGATAGCTCATTTCATAAAGTATTTTAATGAACTCAAAGCAAAAGTCCAGTCCGAGAATAAATCAAAGAAGAAAAAATTTGAAAAACAGAAGGCAGAAATTGAAGGTCTCAAAGAGAAGTGCAACCACTTGGAAGAAGCAATCAGTTACATAAGAACGCTGAATCAAAGTATGCAAGGTGAAGCATCCACCAAGAACCGTGATAAGAAAGAACAATCCCCAGATGACTCAGTCAACCAATTCTGGTGTTAAATCCACATGCATTGTAAATATTGTTTGCTTTTAGGTCAGGTCCTATGGCAATATAGCCGTTATGTCTTTCAAATCATAAAAAACAAGAGCAATGAATTGGATTTCGAGACTGCGTGCCCATTTTGCACAAATTCCACTGTGCTACCTCAGGCATATGTAATGGGACTTGTCTCTCTTTTGAAGTTTTTTTAATATATAAGTAACCGATCTTGTTAAAAAAAATAAAAATAAAAA
>APFE030152914.1:0-31446 GCA_000404065.3 Pinus taeda
AATAAAAAATAAGTAATATATTATTAGATTATGAATATTTTAATTTCTATTGGATTAAATATTATATGAAAATGTTACTTGAGCCTATAACTTCATAAACCATTCAGGCTTACATGTTGGATGTCATTGTGTTAAAATAATTTTCTAGAAAAAATGTTATTGCATATGGTTTTACCCATGGTTTTTGATGGACCAGAAGCTGGCTCTAATGACAACCTCTCCAATTTGATTACAATATCTTCAATATCCGCCCCTCTCTCCTTTGGATCTGTCCTCAGATCATCAGTCATTAAACTAATAATTCATTAGGGAAATGCCCGCACACCTATGAGAAGCCTCTGAACCTGCCCTGCAAATATTATCTTACCACACACACAACCCATTATAGTGGAATTTACAATACATATGCAGCTATCTAATTCTAATTCATGGGCAACATATAATTATGTGCACAATAACTAAGTGTTGGTGATATCAGGTAGGCGCATAGCAAGAAACCTTCACTACAACTATACCATACATCCACCATGTGAATGGCTGCACACAACTATTTTTAAATGCGCATACACAGTTTTTAAACCCCACAATACAAACCATATATATATCCGCACCGTGGATTTAATACGCACCATGAGTCTCACATGCAATAACTATAATCATACCCAGGTTATGGCGCACGCTCAATTCAATTGTACACAAGGTTGATTGCTACGGTTCAATGAATATATGGTTGTTATCCATGCAATCTACCTTACAGCTCCGCGGTTCTCCAATTCACTGTTCGGAATGCGCATCACTAACAAACTACCACTGTAATATTATAATAATGCCCAACCTTTAACGTATTTCCTGTGAGCTGTCCATACAATGTCCACCATACGCTCTGCGCTGTCTACCGGGTTACAATTAAAATTCAGAACGTATTTAGAGTTACCACAAATCTACAATATGAAGACATGCATCCGAGAGATAGCGCGTGCACACAACTGTTAAGACACACGTCATTAACAATACCAACAGTCTTTATATATAACACAATCATTACACAGAAATGCACCCTCCCATTCATAATTCAAGACACTGGATTTTTTTTATTGAAGAGTTGCGCATTCGACTCTATCTTCCTACCTTTTATATACACAATATATTGGAGTTCCACATGAGAGAAGATTCTCTCCTTGGCGGCCAAGTTTAACAACTTCCTTTTTTTATCATCCATAGTTGCCTTATTACAAAAGCAGTCACACACATAGACAACTAATCTAGCGTGCCTTATTTTAAGCCTATCTAGAAAAGATGGCGTGTTTTCTTTTGCCCTGTCTAGTTCCTAAATTTAACTAAAAAACATAGAAACAACAGGAAAAGGATCCCACTCCTTGCTTGTAGATAATCTTTTTGATTTTTGGAATAAATCAAAAGATTTTTCCCCTTCTGAGTCACATGCTCCTGCATCAGTTTTGTACTTTATATTTAATTAATTAATTACATTTTGGTTGTTATATTTTTTTTATTGCACGAAGAAGTGATCTCCAACCTAGTATGGTAGATATGTTGTAATGTATTGTAGTGTCCTCTAAACACTTTGACTTGGTAAAAATAAAAATAAAATAACTTATGTTAAAATAAAAATAGCTTTAAACTAAAAAATTAACAAAGATAAAAATTCTATGTTTTTATTTTTTTAAATTATTTTTATTCGTGTAGTTAAGGTTAATACAACTTGGTCAAGTTATTGGTGGTTTTAGGGTCTAGGTTTATGAGAATCCATGGTATTGACCAAGTGTATTTAAGTCGAATATAACTTATTTAAAGGGAAAATTAAGCCTAGATCCATCTTAAATGAAGGTCTACTAAGTGCAGAAAGGGATCCTTGTAGGAGCTTGGTAGATCTGGACTTATGGATTTATGTTGAAGTCTTGAGATGAAGTGTGTCATTGAGCTAGAATAGATCTTGGCGTAGATTGAATTATTAGATTTTCACTTGTAAACTAATAAGAATTAGATGGATTTCAATCTTTTAATGGGTTTTTGGATGTTAGGTTTATTTTTTAATTAACTTTTTCTACATAAGATTTATTATGTGGTTAATTTCTATTTTTATGATTTGTTTTTAAAGATTTTTTCTTCTCAATTGAATTGAATAATTCCATTTAGGGATTTTAATTTTTTCGTTATTAGGTTTTAATTTAAATTGATTTGGTCATTTTTTGTTGCTTATTAGTTTGTTTTTTTTTTTAAATATTATTATTTATCCATAATTTAATAATCGAAATTTGATTATTATTAATTATTATGACTCCTCTCCATAATTCAAAGACAAGAAGGATTGCTCTCCATAAAATTCTCATAAAAGAATCAAAGGATCCTCTTTTAGAAGAATCAATATTAGACCTTCTATTAAATACTTGCGGAGGTACTCATAGTAAATATTTGCATCATGTTTCATAATCATCCATGCACCTAAGGTGCGCTCCACACCCACCTTGGAAAAACTACTGGAAATGGATATTGACTTCTTAAATCTATATTACCTTATCTAAGTATAATGTTCCTTCTTGTAAGAAGTCATTAGTTGAAATCTAAAGGGGATATATTACTTTTTAATCAAATCATGTTTCATAATCTTCCATGCACCTAAGGTTTGCTACAAACCCACCTTGGAAAAACTATTGGAAATGGATATTAACTTCTTAAATCTATATTATCTTATCTAAGTATCGTGTTCCTTCTTGTAAGAAGTCATTAGTTGAAATCTAAAGGGTATATATTACTTTTTAGTCAAATCTTTCTAAGGAGGTTGGACCCTTGTTACAAAATTTTTAATGATAATTTAGAGTTGGGTAATCAAACATTATATTTTTTTCTATATTATTATTTGTTCTAATGTGTAATAATAGTAATAGAGTGATCTCCTTATTGCAATTTCATATGTGTTTTGTCAAATATATGTGAATATTGTGTTTAGGTGTGACATTTATATACTATTTATAGATAACTGTTAATTATTAGGCTCCCATTACCATTTAGGAGCATATAAAAGTTAAAAATGATAATCGATAACTATTAAAATTTGATGTCCTCAAATATTTGTGGAGATTATATTAAGTGAAATTTGGAAGACTTAGATGCCCTTGTGTCATGGTAAACAAGCGTCTGACATCACCTTTTTTATAAAAAAAGTTAAATATATCAATTAATCAATATATCAATTAAATTTATTAAATTTTTTTGGTATTTTCTATTTAATCATCTTTTATTTAAAAAATCTAATAAATAAGAGTTGAGGGTTTAATTTCATTTCTATTTATAAAATTTTAAAATACTTTAAAATGTGAAATCATCTTACAATCAGATAAGATTGCATATTCCAAGTCTCTGATCTAAAGCTATAAAGCAAGTTTTGTTTTTTATAATAAAATTTCATTAGCAACAAGATTAATATGGATTTCGTTTACCTAAACCATGTTATGGCAAAGATATCACATGGATGGAACACATGACAAATGATAAATTGATGGGAAAGTTCAGGAGGAGACCCTGTGGGCACTCAGAAACTGGGTTCTTCAAAATTCAATAGAGAACCACTGGAATGAAGAGGAGGTTAGAAGCCTCAATTTCTCTGAGGAGGGAGGAGGGAACCTAGGCGTTAATGGTGGATGTGACAATTCTCCACGCCGGGAGTGATGGGAAAAGCTTGTGCTAGATAAGCCCCAATGAACAGGGAGGAAGCCTGTGTTTACTCTGTTTAAATTGATTTTGACTTATAAGGATATTTCCTTGGTTTCTATTTTAGGTAGTATAACAAGTAGAGAGCAGAGAATTCCAGAGTATTGGAAATCATCCATGCTCCATCTAAGGAACAAGTGCATCATTCCAAAAAGGAGGACGTAAGCCAAAAGGAGAGCGAGATGGCAAAGGAAGGTAATGATGTTGGAAAGAGAAGAAACAAAGGAATGGGCAAGGCCAGAAAAAAGATGAAAGGGTTGGAGGCGACTCAAGCAGAGGAAGAAGTAAAAGAGGAAGGAAGTCTAGGAAAGAGAGTATGCAGAACTTGATAAATGCATACATGGTAGGAACACCACTGGAGGTGAAAGAAATAATTTTTGAATGGGGGAGAGAGCTAAACGAAAATATAGAAAATCAAGAGATTGAGGTAGGGGAATGAGAAACAATGGTTAAAGACCATGGGAATACCAGAGGACGTCAAACGATGTTCCGTCAAACCATTCAATAGTACTGGGTCATGAAGAATATATCCTCGCCCGAGCAATGACAACCTATAAGGAGAGAGGGGAATTAGAGGAGGCCAGACCAACTTAGCCAAGCATGAACGATCTCCATAGGGAGATCCAATCGGTCCAAATGCAACTGCACCGAAACAACCTCATGGTAAACAGGATTGAATAGAGCATTCAGGATATGGAGAGAAGCGAAATCCTAGGCTCGAGTGTGAAAGCCCCAACCGAAAGCCCCAACCCTGGTGGACTCATCAGATGAATGAACCAGGTCATCAAGTAGAATTTGTTTATATGTCGGTTAGCATTTACTTTTTTAATATGAATCTTATAGTATATCAAGTTGTCAATGTAGCTTGGATGGTAATGAAAACTCTTTATAAATTTTGCACAACATTAGATGCAGACACGTGACCAATAGACCTGGTTTACCTGTAATTGTTTTTAAAGATATACTTATTTTCCGAAAATATTAGTAGAAAAAGGAACTACCAAGCTTACACAAAAAGAAAACTTCAATTATGTAAATTAAAGTTGTTTTTACATAACCTCTAAAATCAATTTTTACTTGTTTCCACATATTCTTGCATTTTTAATTCCGGGCACTATCGCATAATACAGTTTATGGTCAATTCATAAACATAATTATAATTCTAAGAATTATGCCATAGCATAGTTTTGGGTTAATTTGTGAACGTGTTCATTCTTTGAAAACTAAAATTTGAGAAAAGATATATGATACACATATAAATAGAATATGGAAAGTGTAAATAGTATGTGATAATGGGTTATTTTATGCCACCCCTCCCACAAGATATATAGAAAGAGTGACTTTCTTGCATTTTTGTTTGAAAATTCAGTGAAGACCTAGAATTATTTTCAATTTTCTTAGGTATTTGAGGAATAAGGTAAGCTATTTGAATTAATGACTTTTTTGGCTTGTTGGTTGTTACTTTCACTTGGATTGTACATTCTTGAAATCTAATGGATATGAATGAAGTTAATTGTTTTTTTCTTTGTTGGTTGCCTAAATTGCAGATTCCAAGAATGTCTTGAAATGTAATGGATAGGAATGAAGTCAATTATTTGATCTAATTCTTGTATGTCAAATTTTTTAATACTTTTAGAATAATTTGCAATAGAAAGAAAGATAGCCTCATTGTATTATTATTATTATTATTATTTTATTTTACTTTTCTATCTTAAATTGACAAATTTTTATTGTTTGCTTGCCATGCCTAAATTATCCATGTTTTATATCAAAAGACATAGCTATTAGATATAAAGGGTGAATCAAATGAATATGAAGTTGTAGATGAGGAGAATACTTATGCAAGGTGTAGACAATGGAGAAATGCGTAATGTCTAGACACATTTTTGGGGTTATGACACAACAAACAGTCTTATGTTTAGTCTCATTTTGCTCATTCGAACATAGGGAGTGAACAATGAGACTATCCATTTTTTGACCCAGCTCTCTTAACCTCACCTGAGAAGGATATTGAGGTTATGTGTGAAAATGAAAACATATATTGCAACAAATAAATATGAATTTAAATTTAGTATGCAAAACGTAATGTGCAACAAAGAATGAAGATGATATACAAGATATCAATGTCATCTCGTAGACCCACCTCATCTACATATCCTAGTGAAGGTATTCATGTGCTTAAAATTTTGCGACCAATTGGTTTGCACTCTCAGTTAGCTCCTCAGATTTGAGTTGAAATTGTATCTATTATGTGTGAAAATGACCTTTCGATCTGTGAATATGAATCTTGTAAGAAATAGAAAGTGGGTTCCACATCAGAGTACCACTATTCCGGAGTAGAGTAGTGATGCTCCTATACATTTCAAGTTTTGTGGTTTCAACAAATGAATACTATTTATAACTATTTTTTGTTTCCATTGTTTTTCCACATTGTCCTAATGCTAGTTGTTTTATGAATTTTTAATGGCCATGGTTGCAGACATAGATTAAATGATAACCAGTATGTATATTTTAATAAGTTAATATCTATAATGTAATGTTTAAATATTCATAAATTTTAGACTACTTATATCTACATAAAGTTTCATAGTTAAATAGTTGAGAAAAGCAAGAAGAGTAAATATTTAGAATATATATCTTTATTAATTTAGTTAAATATATTTAGAATCTTATATTTGAATATTCAAAATATTGATACGTATTTTATCTTATCTCCATTAACTTTCACAGTTAAATAGCTGAGCAGAGTGAGAAGAGTAAATCTTTAGAATATATTTATATCTTCATCAATTTCGTTAAATATATTTATAATTTTATATTGAAAATATTGATGGATATTTGATCTTATTTCCATTAGCTTTCATTCTTAGATGGTTGACCAGAGTGAGAAGAATACAACTTTATTTCAAAACAAAGATCTCAAGGATTCAACATCAATTAATGTCGAACTTAAAAATTTACTTTTAGTTCTTCTTATAACAATAATAGGGTGTCCTTACTTTTATATTATATTCCTCCTCATTTGGAAAGGTTGAATATAATATTAAAATTTTGGTATTTTTTATTTAATCATCTTTTATTTAAAAAATTTAATAAATAATAGTTAAGTGCTTAAGTTCATTTTTATTTATAAATTTTTGAAATACTTTAAAATGTGAAAAAATCTCACAATCATATAAGATTGCATATTCCAAGTCTCTGATCTAAAGCTATAAAGCCAATTTGGTTTTTATACTAGGATTTCATTAGCACCAAAATTAATATGGATTTTGTGTACCTAAACCATGTTATGACAAAGAGATCACATAGATGAAACAAATTACTAATGAAAAAGTGATGACAAAGCTTAGAAGGTAACCAAGAAATCACATATATAAACTTCTAAATTGTATTTACAAACGGCCTAAGATTCTAGTGTTTTCCTGACCTCTAGAAAATCTCATGCTTGTTCTCTCACGAAAACAATCAAATCTTAGATCTTGTGCACATAATTTAAAAGTTTAAATATATGACCCCTTTTCTACCTCATTATATTTGTCACCACTTTTTCATTGCTCGTGTGTTCCATATCTTTGATCTCTTTTTCATAGTCGGTCCATTGTAAAAAACATCCATATTAATTGTGCTGCCAATTAAATCCTAATATAAAAACCAATTTGGCTTTCCAACTTTAGAGGAGAGGCTTGGAATATGTAATCTAGAAGACAATGTTTTGGAATTTTCAATCCAGAGAAATAAAATTAATGCAACATCTCATGTGATTGTAAGTTGATTGAATATTTTAGTATTTTAAAAATTTATAAATAAAAATAAAAATGAAGCCAAAACATACACTATAAAGATGATTAAATAAAAAATATCAAAATTTGAATATATTAAAGCTTAAAAACAAATACAACGAAATGATGAAGGGAGACATATTGGAAAGTTTGATCTCCCAGTTAAACACCAAAATTAAAAAGTTGTAACATCATGCATTGCACTTTTTGTTGAATCATATCCATGTGATAGAGTAAATATAATTACAAAACCCCAAATTTACTAAAAAGAGAAGAAAAAAGAAAATTACACAACTCCATTAACATTATTTTTGACCAAAAATTTTACTCACCCTAGTAGATGGATCACTTATATATCGTAATTGAACTTTTCCAAATGAAGACGAGGAATATAATATCAAAGTGAACACACCATATTATTATTACCGGCATAAATCCATTTTAAGTACTGATCTAAGATCAAATTTCTTCAAGTGCAAACTTATTTAGAGTACAAAATACAATGTGTTGTTTTTCATTGTTTAAATTGTACATACACTAGCAAATAAAGATCTCAACCCACCCTCATAATGTTATGCCTGCAAGCTTCTTGATGGGTTGAAAAGGGCCAGAATTTCACCTTCTATTTTCAACATTCAAAACCGAGCTCAACCTAAAGAAGTGACTGCCCAACCATAGATGACAAGTCATGGAAGTAGCCTTACTTTGCATCATGATGAGAGAAGCGTGATGGGCATGGTGATTCTAGTAACGAACAATGAACAAATCTGAGAGATAAAATTGTGCTACAGAGAGGACGTATGCACCATCATGATTTTCCAACAGGTCTAGCTAGATTTGGAGTATCAAGCTCAATGCTTGGATGATGCAAATATCATTTCATAGTTCAACATGTTTTCACTCCACTTTGGTCGCCATCTGACAAATGTCGGATCTAGACATTGATCATGGGGGATTTAACTTATTAGGTTATTAACTTTTTATTTCTGATTTTAGTTATATATATTAAGAAACATTTATTATATTAATGTTTGTTTTGGTGATTCATTTTAATAACTTTATGTTGTTAGATTTGTTAATTTTAAAAGTAGTATAATTTATGGTTTGTATTTGGTTCTATAAATTTATAAAAATATTAATATTAGTTTTTTAAATATTGTTAAAATTATAATATGTATTAGTAATTTATATTGACTATTTGTAAAGAAAGAAATTTATAATAGATATTTATTTGTTTAATTTTATTAAAGTGTTTCATGTGGTATATAAATAGTTTGTGAGGTAATGTGAGTTTTGAGATGAATCACATGTCTAAAGCATGGATTGAGTTATCATGACCGAGAGGCATCTAAACTGACACCTATCTTGGGCCACACCATCCTTTAGCTTGACTAGATATTTTTCCTTTTGGTTTCAAATCGATAACTGTAACACCTAAAACCTTAATATTACGGAAAATAAAATAAAAATTAATTAATACATATAAAAAAATTGATAAAATGGATGCAGTGAATTTACATAAAGTTTTAATGTGAACTTAATACATGACCGTAATTACAGTACTACACTTATATGATTTCAAATGGTTAATTAACTTCACAGTTAAGGATGCATATATGGTGGTTCGAAATTAATTTTCACATGCCCCCTAGTGGGGTAGCCGTCCATCACCCGACCTCAGTTAACAAGCTCTTGTACGTTAGTATACGCGACATGCTTTTGGCAAAGCTTGCTACATGTGTCTTCCAAATGGTTGTGATCCCTTATGACACATTGATCTTCGCTAGGCCATCCAACAGTGGGGAGGGTTTAGGGTTTAACCCTCTAACCAACTTTCCGCATTCGGTAGACAGTACTTTAATTTGTTGTCATCGACCTGTGGTGTCTCATTTCTTTGCGACGAAATTGTTTTGCAGTGGTTTCAGGCTGGTGTGTGACTCTCTCCATTGTTTTCGATGGAGTTATGGTTAGTCCTCCAAAGGAAGGTATCCCCAACAGCCTAACCCTATGCAATTTCAATTTACTGGGCTGTTTGAGCTTATTTTCCTCTTTGAACATACACCTGGTGTAGAGTTTAACTTATTACCTCCACTGTTGAGGGGTGGCTCGATGGTTTTATGTTGCTGCAGAAGGTACCCTTATCCAGCATCCATTTCTGGAAGGTAAGCACGCAGGCCTTAATGTTCATAAATCTATAGGAGTTTCTCACATTCGTTCATGGATTTTCGACTCTCAAGTTGGCTAGTGATAATATTTGTTGTGATGTAGGTGGACCCCCCATTACTGGAATCCTCTAGTCTTAGGTAAGGTTACCACCCTCTTAACGTCATTGTGTGTGCAGGTATTCCACCATAGCTGCCTAGTTTACCGAGCAGAGGCTTTACGCCAATACTTGTTAAGTTATCATTTTAATTAGATAACTCTGAATAATGATTAAACTCTGTGCCAACATTTTCAAAGGGTTTTAAATGATCGACCTTTGTTTCCACTGCTAGTTTTCATGAATGTTTTCTCTTAATTGACAATGTTCAACAATGATTCTCTGCTATGTATCTTTTCTAGATAAGGTTATAAACCTGAAGGTTTTTGTGGTATCTGTCAAGTTGATGAAATCACGCCATTGAGCCCATATTAATATGCCAAAATTTATTTTAAGTTATTGTTCTAGTTGTGTTATATGTATATAAAACCTAGTCCATCTTTTTAAATGAATGAATGTGTGATTATGTTGTTACTGTCTTCCTATAATGATTGATAGAGGTTTACTCTGGTTTTTTTTTTGTTTAAGGTAGTAGCTTACTGAATAGACAACGAATTAAGCTTAGATTTTCTTCTTATTCTATCCACTTGGAATTCCCGAAATTTTCCTTAAAAATCTTGTTTTTATAGTATATCACACAGAATACTTCTACAGTGTTTTTACCATATATCACATAGAATAATTCTACCTTGTTTTTACAGTATATCACAAATATATATTCTACAGTTCATCATCAATATTACTTTTACAGTACAATAAAAAGATTACTTCGAGAGTTTATTATAGAGATTAATTTTATAGCCTAAAAGAACATGAGTGTCTATTTACTAAATGAGATATTTCTTCATACATTACTTGTGACACTCATTGTCTTACATGCATCGCTGTAAAATCTATTGTCTCTTCTTTCAATTGTGAATATGGTAAAAAAAATATTCTATTCTAATGTACTTTTAGGGAATTTCTCTCGTGTGTTTGTTCTTCCACTTAAACAAGTAATTTTCAAAATCTAACATTAATTCATAAATAGAATTTTCGCAGTACTTATCTGTTTAATACTTGCAAACATGTAACTTCAATCCTATCGGGAAGGTCTCTCCTCTCGGCCACAAGCCTGGGAATGATATCCAAACTCTCCCCCGAGAACTTTCTTCTGTTCACAGCTAAGATAATTCCAGCCACAGTCGAGTACCTTGGGCCTCCAAACTCACTGTCGAGCCTCAAGTCCTGTACTTCGCAGATTGACATTGAGTATTCTCCCATTGGTTTATTCCACCCAGCTCTAGGATCTCTCTTGGACTCTTTTCCCCCATCTATATCTCCCTCGAGGGCAGATGGGAAACTTTCTTGTGTAACTGTTTTTATTAAATATTGCAAATAGTTTTTTATTTTTGTTAAAGTATTTGAACTCATAATTACCAATAATTAGGTAAAAAAATATATCATGGCCTTCTAGCTGCAGTCATTTATTATTTTAACAACATAGGGTAAGAAATCCTCAGACTGCTGATTTCTTGCTTCTATGCTTGTTTCTGTTCTGAATACCACCCGATCATCCATACCCTCTTGTCTTCTGGAACAGAAAACTTCTTCTCTCCTCAACTGAGTCAAATGTTCTGCAACAATACCTGCATTCACAAACCACTTATTAGAATAAAAAATATAAGGCATCAGTGCCTTACTTCCCTCTTCCAGCACTTCAGTATACTGATCCCAATCATTCTTGAGATTATCACTCAGTCTCTCCTCAACATCATCTTCTCCGGGAATGCATCTGTATTCTGGTTCATAAAAATAAACCTCTTTATTTTCATTCATCTCTTTATTTATATTCTAAATTCTTATCCTTTGTACTTCTAGTCTCTTCTCTAGAACATTTAACTCATGCCATAAACCTATCATCTCCTTTGAGAAGATTTCTGCGCAATCTTCAATACTTTCCCAAGCCAAGCTTCCTGTTGTTACCATCTCATCACCTGCATTCATACATAAACTTTCAGTTTGCACAAAATGTCCAACAGTATCAACTGTTACTTCCCTTATCTGCGCTTCAGACAGATTCACTTCTTCTGCATCCATAAGAACTTCCTCTTGTGCTGTAACAATTTCACAAGATGGCACATCCTCCTAACTAAAACCTGTCATCACATCACAATTGTCAGCTACAAAAATACACGGTTTTACATTATCCAGCTGATCTGGATTTACCCAATAACTCAAGAAATCATCAATGATCTTCTCCTCTGTTTCACCAATGGAAACCTCCTCTTTCAACTCTGCTGCTCTGAGTTTTCCCTGTCTCAACTGTACATCTATCCTCTGCTCAAGCTTCCTCAGCTCCTCTGTTAACCACATGCTTATCTGTAAATCTCTTTTCTGTTGTAGCCTCTACCACTTCACTCTCTTCCTTAGCAGTAAACCATGTCTCTGGTCTTTCACATTTTCCTGTAACAACTCCATCAATAGCTCAAGATGAGCTGTTATCTCAGCTTTCTCTTTCTCATACTCTTCCTGAGTCAACTGCTGTCTTATGCCATTTGCCTTGGCATATTTCTTCTTTTTTCTATTGTGGCTTCTTTCTGAACCTCTGCTCTCTCCTTTATGACTTTCAGTAGTCATCTCCTTCGCCATAAGTTCTTCACCTATGAGTTGCATGAAGCCTCTGCCACAACAAACTCTCTTGCTGCCACTTACCTCACCAATCCTTCGCTCCGGATCTGGTCTTTTGGTAATCATTGGTCCTCTTCTGGAACCTTTTGAGCATGCTCTACTGCTCCTCTAGGCTTCTCCCATTTGCAACTTTATTCAACCTCTGTTGAATCTTCAGGTTCTGCCACATTCACTTAAAATCTCTTGCTAGACTCCTTGATCACTGCACTCTAGCTTCAATATTCATCAGTCCCAAAAATCATCACATGCAATTAACTTAATAAAAAAAAACACTTGAACCTTCAAAAAGAGCTATTCCTGCTCTGATACCACCTGATGCAAGCCGCAACTCGCAAAACCCAGAATCTTTAAACTCTGTCTATGCATATAACCATGCATTGCAATACACAGTAAATCCAGCATATTATCCCTGATAAATGTTAAAAGCTCTGAAAGTTCCAGACAATACATATGCACACAAATCACTGAAATAATTAATTAAGAAATAAATTATTTACAAGAGAAATCATGGCCTATTCATGGCCTCTTCTTCTTCATACTCACTCATTCTCTCTCACTCTGATCTCCAATGCCTTTGAGGCTTCATAGTTTATAAAACTTAGTATGATCTAAAAATCCTAAAATCACTCAACTAAAAGCTCTAACTCTACATGCAATGCATACATATGGCAAAAAGCATATCTGAGGCTTTATTCCATCTTTTCCCTGTTCTAAAATAGAAAAGCTTCCTTATCCCTTAATGATCCACATCCATTGCTTTTATGCCTAAAAGCTCTCTTAGTTTTATTTATTTATTTTGAGAATATCTAATTAATCACACTTAAAAGCCTAAATATTAAAGTGACTTGGAATTTGGGAAACTAATTCCACAAATGCATGACCCCCTATGTCTATTATTTACTATAATTTCCCTTTGGGCTGAATGCTCCCGCATCAGTATGACATCAAATTTAAAAGCAATACACCCTATCCTATTGTACAAGCACAAACTCAATAACGTACGAGACCATAGACTTCCTAAGCTAGCTTTAAATTCCAACCAAAACCACCTAAGGCTCAAACCAGGTTCGTTTAAAGACACTAGGGTTTGGTTAAACCATTGGGAGATCGATGAGAATGTTGCATTACAAAACATTAATAAGATTAAAAATATTGCTACTTCTAAGTTTAAAGAAAAAATGTGGTATTAGAAAGATTTAGTAGTTAAAGAAAATTAAGATATTATAAGGAGTTCATCAACCCCACGGTAGAAGATGAAAAGTATCTCTCTGTTTTAACTAGCTCAAAGAAGAAAATTAATATAGCCAAGATGATAACTAACTCTCATGAGCTTCATACTGAAAAGGGTAGTTGGGTAGTTCCTAAAATACCATGGATGGAAAGGTTCTACCATTTATGTGAGAATATGAACATCGATGATGAAAATCACTTCCTCTTAGAGTGGCCCGCCTACAACCACATTACATGTGAGTTTCATAATCTTTGTTGCAGCACTCACCTTCCTAGCCTTTTATGACATCAAACTAAATAATTGCTTTCTTTAGGTCCGATAGACCAATGTTTGGTGATTTAATGTTAACCACCACCATCATCAACATCAATAAGTTTTTTTGTTAAAATTTATTATTGCAAATTGCTTAAAATAACTTTCAATATTAATTAAAGTTTCTAAAAGCATTTATTTAATGTTTATTTAAGGGTTAATCTTCTTAGTTATTTTGGTTGTTAATTATTAATATTGTAGATAGTTTAATTGATGAGTTATTTATTTATTTATTTATAGCAAGGTTCATTATTTTTTTTTTTATTTATTTTTTTAACAATGTCGGATACTTTTGATATTATAAAATCAGAAACTTAAAACAGATACATAGGGGTCCTGAGTTATGGTAGAGAGGAGCAAAACTGGGTACGCAGACCCTTTAACCTCTTTTCTGCCCAAAATGCTGAAATTAAACAAACAACGGCTATATTGCCTTACATATGCCCCACAGAGCAGTCATAATTTACAGGCCATAAGGAGTTTTTTGAGTGACTGAGATGTCGGGGAAAGGTTCTCTTCGGGCGCCACTGGCCTTCGTGGAGGCCTCAGCTTGAAAACTTTGAGTGAGGGCGCGGATTTGCTCCATAGCTTCCTCCAAGTGACTGCATCTGCCCTGCAAGTTTTCAATTTCCGCCTTTTGTTTTTCGAGCTTCTTTCTCTTTGATCTTGAGTCTGATTCGAAATCCTCCTTCAATTCCTTGAGCTTGCTCCTGAGCCTGTTGATCATGAAAGTGTGGGTCTTGCACATCGTGCAGTCCTTGCTAAAAAGCCCGTCAATGTTGATAGCTGGCTCCGGAGGGTTCTGCTGGGCTGGCTGATCTGCCATGGTGTTTGGAGGGAATAGCGAGACAGAGCAGAGGGGAGAAGGCTTGAAGATGATGAGCACGAGGTGAGGAGACTGGTAAAGAAGGTGCGAGGGGCGCGGAAGAGAGGGGGGAGACCTCAGGGGAGTCCAAACTCTCCAGCTGCTTAGCAAAACCAAGTCAGTATTTAAAGAGAACTTTGAACTGAAATGAGGAGTTACCAGATGCGTGGGCCTCAGCTCTGACTCTCTGTTGCTGTTGTCGAGCTTCAGAGACCACTTCGAACTGAGTTGAGAAGTTACCAAATGCGTGGGCCTCGAATCTGGCTTTCTGTTGCTGGAGTTCAGAGAAGGGTCTCTCGAGAGTAAACTGAGAGCGAAACCGCAGCCAGCATTATCATCAATAGAGCAGAGAGGCGGAAGACCCCAGCGCTTAGAGGGAAGGCCTGGGGACGCCTTGGGCACCTTAAAACTCCTGAGAGAGTAAATAGCACTGCGCGTGGAGTTGGGGGGCACCTGGTTCACTTCAGCTCTCCTGTAAGTAGTAATGCCATTTGCTGTATGAAACCCGATGCAGACTTGGGGCGAAAGACTCAGAGCAAGGCTGATAACTTCTGGGGAGGGAGGGGGAATATAAAGGGGAAGGGAGAGGCGCAGTCTGGTCGAGGTTTTTCCCTCAGAAACCGAGGAGGGGTCAGGGAGCAGATTTGGAGTGAGATCTTCCTGAGTGATGAGGTGACTGATACCAGATTGTTCAGGATCATGTTCACGGGGAAGGGAGGGAAGAATGGCGCAGAGGACGAGGGAAGTGATGGAAGGCGGCTGCATGTGAAGAGATGAGGGATCGAGGATTGAGGAGGCGGTACTGAGGAAAATCATTTTGATTATTTTTTCAGATCTGTCCTGGTGGCTCTGATGGGAGAGAGGGGACTTAAGGAATAGCTCTGACAGAGATACAGTCATCCATGCAAACCTGGCCTTGCTTTAATTTGACAGCTTTGTTTGCAAGGGAATCCGCCTCAGCATTCTGCTCTCTGAGAACATGCCTGAATGAGATTTCTCCCAGATCACTTAGATTGTCCATTATCCTGGTTCTGGTGTTGTTTAGACCTTCCTTGATGAACTTTTCCCTGAAATCATTGAGGAGCTTATGATGGTCGAGTCCCCTATGATGATGGCATTCCTCAGGCCCTTTTCTGAGAGAATAGTGGTGCCCAGGAGCAGGCTGTAAGCTTCTACTGAGTTATTTGTAGCTTCCCCAAGACCCCATTCATAACTGCAGATAAGAGTTCCATGTTGATCTTTTATTACGCCTCCTGCACCTGCAGCTCCAGGATTATGCTTTGATGCTCCATCGAAAAAGAGGGTGGGGCGGTTTTGAGCGCTGATCCATTGGTGAACTTCTTCTTTGGTTCCCCTGAGCTTCCAGGAAGTTTGTTTCTTGTGAGCTTTGCTTTTAGGCGGAGGATTTTGGGAGTGACATATTTTGAACTTGTTGTACCAGTCCTTTTCCTCTTGAGTCCAGTTCATCTGATCAGGAGTGGCAATGTAGTTCGCGCTGGCTGTTTCAGATATGCTGGCCATTGTTTTTGCTATGATTGTGCCCATTCTTGGTTGGATGTTGTTGAAGATGAAGCTGTTCCTGGCGAGCCAGAGATTCCAACAGAGGGTGGCGGGGATGCATTTCCAGATTCTAATTAAATTGATTTTACCTCTTCTTTGGTGTGGATAATCTTTTTTCCAATTCTTCTGGAGGGAGTGAACCTGATCATATCTTCCCCTAGCTTCCAAGGGACTGGTGAGCTGTTTCCAACAATTCTGAGCCCATGGACAGAGGAGAAAGGAGTGTTGAATTGTTTCTTCCTCAGCTTTACAGAAGCAACAGATCGAAGGGCCTTGGATGCCTCTCTTCCTCAAGTTTTCTGTAGTGAGGATTTTCCTTTTGAGAAGGGTCCAGTTGAAGTGTTTGACTTTAGGGATGCATTTAGATTTCCAGGTGGCTGTGTGGAGGTTCCAATTGGAGATTGGGTTGCTGTTCTGGAGGGATTTGTACCCTTCCCTGACTGAGAAAGACCCTCCACAGGGATCCCAGATGTAAGAGTCTTCTTTTTCTTTATTGACTGGTGCTGTTCCTGAAAGTGAAGACTTTAGTTTGAGCCAGAGATCTTCAAGGTCCTGGGGTAAATGCAACTCTTGCCAATCTCTCCATCTGTTGTGGTTCCAAGAGGAGATGTCGAAAAGGGTGTTTATCCTTCTAGCTTCCATCCAATTTTGAAGAGGCCTTAGCTCGAGTTGGAGGTTCCTTGGATTGGTGTTCATAATCCTGTCAACCCAGATTTTGGTATCCTTCCCATTGCCCGGGTGCTTGGACACATTCTCCCTGAAATGTGGCAGAACGTTTTTAATTAGGCGCCAAACTGAGGTGCAAGGTCTGTCAATTATTGGCTTGTTGAGAATGTTAGAGTTTGAACCGCTGAGGTATTTTCTTTTTATGGCCTCCACCCACCAAGATCCCTTGCTTGAGATAATCTTCCATATCAGTTTTAACCCCATGGCCTGATTGGAGAAGCTAGGAATTTTTATTGAGAGGCCTCCTTTTTCATAGGGAAGGGAGACCTGCCCCCAGTTAACAAGACTGAACTTTTTGGTGTCTTGTTTTCCTCCCTGCCAGAGGAAGCTATGCATTATGAGTTCCATATGCTTGTGGATGCTTGCTGGGGCCATCATCACCGCATATTGATAGATTGGCAGTCCTGAAAGGACGGCCTTTATAAGGATAGTTCTGCCTGCAAGATTTAGCCAGGAGACTCCCCAGCTTTGTAGGAGGCCTCTCATCTTCTCTATGTGTTTTGTCCAGACTCCTGCTTTTATGTGTTCCTTTGCCAATGGTAATCCAAAGTAGGAGAAAGAGCTCCAATTTCTTTGGAGAGGGATGTCAAAGATGTGGGATATACTTTGTTGAATTTGATGAGGCACATTCCAAGTATAAATTTTGCATTTTCTGTTGTTTAGTTTTCCCCCTGAAACCTGAAGGAAGGCGTCCAGGACTCTTTTGAATCTCCTTGCCATCAAGCTGGAAGCTCCCCCAATTAGAAGAGTATCGTCTGCGAATAGTGAGTGGTTAATCTCCTTTATTCCTCTTTCAATGCTTATCCCCAATATCTCTCTCTTGAGGCGGAGATCTTCGAGGTGAGTGCTTAGAGTTTCAGCCATAATTATAAAAAGAAAAGGGGAAAGAGGGCACCCTTGCCTAAGTCCCCTGGTGCTTTTGAAGGAATTGCCTGGGCGACCATTGATCAGCGGGGCTGTCCATGGGTCAGAGATGCATCCTCTTATGATATCAACTGCTTTAGAGGAGAAACCAAATTTCCTCAATGCTGCTCTTAAGAAGGAGTTATCCACTTGATCAAAAGCATTGGCCATATCCAATTTGATGATCATGCCTCGTTCTCCTTTGATGAGGCTGCTGTGAATGGCTTCCTGAATAAGGATTACGTTGTCTATAATCTGTCTCTTGGGGACAAAGCCTCCCTGATTCTCAGAAATGATGATGGGGAGGAGGTTCTTGAGCCTGTTGGCGATGATCTTTGTGATGATCTTGTACGAGACATTGCACAGAGATATGGGGCGGAATCTGTCAAAAGATTTGGGGTGAGCTTCCTTGGGTATCAGTGCAATGTGAGAGGATTTCGTGTAGTCCCCCACCTTATGCTTTCTGAATGCATTTTTCACCATTCTCACAAAGTCCTTTTTTATGATTTCCCAGTGTTGTCTGTAGAAAGCTACCGAAAATCCATCCGGTCCCGGGGCCTTGTCTTGTTGCATACTGAAGGTGGCTTCTCTTATTTCCTCTTCGGTGGGCTCTTGTTCCAGCTCTCTGTTGTGGTCCTCTTTAATTTTGCTTTCAATTAAACTTAGAAAAGTTGTGCTGTCATGATGTTGAGGATCTGCTGTAAGGAGAGCCTGAAAGTGGTCGAAGGCTGCCTTTTTTATCTCTTCTTGGTCATGGAGGTCTCTCCCTTCCACTTCTATTTTGTCGATCTGATTTCTTGCCCTTCTTGTCTTGACGTTGTTGTGGAAGAAAGAGGTGTTCTTGTCCCCTGCTTTCAGCCAAAGGCAGCGGGACTTCAGTCTCTGATCCTCTTCCTCAATACGGTTTTGCCTGTATAGCTCCATGAACATGCTCTTTTCTTTTTCGATGTCATCAGTTGTGGGCTGCGATTGCTCTTTCTCTTTGTGCCATCTCTCTATTTCTGAAAGAAGATCGATTCTCTTCTTTCTCTCAGAGCTTGCCAGCTCTCTTGCCCACTGTTTTATGGCAGATTTTAAGTGTTTTAATTTGGTTTCCCACACGTAGTGAGGTGAACCGAGGATTTCTTTAGCCCACTGATTTTGCACCAGAGTGCAGAATTCTTCGTAGCTGTCCCAGTGCTTGTTGTATTTAAAAGGAAGTGGGCCTAAATTTATTCCTTTAGTCAGAGAGAGGGTCACTGCTTTATGGTCTGAGGCTGTTCCGTGGATTGTGTAGCTTTTAATTGCCTGGAAGTTGCTGGCCAACCTTTCATGTATTAAAAATCTGTCTAACCTTTCTTTGATGTTCTGGGAACCTGCTCTTTTATTGGACCAGGTGTATTTGCCATTAGATAGAGGGGTATCTATCAGGTTGAAGAGCTGAATTATTGTTTCAAGCTTGTCTCTGGATGGATCTGGGTGGAAGTTGCCTCCGAATTTTTCCTCCACCTGCCTTATTAGATTCATGTCACCTCCAATGATTATTTGACTACTTTGAATGGAGGAGAGGTCTGCTTCTAAACTGTTCCAACAGCTGGTTTTGTCTCTGTAGTGATTGGGTACATAAATGTTGTATATGAAATAGACCTCTTGGGTGTTTTTACTCCTTAAATCTGTTCTTATCCACCAGTTGCATAGCTGAGAGTTGCTGATTTCCCACTTGTTTTTGTTCCATAGTGTGCCTATTCCCCCTGAGGCCCCATCTGAGCCTTTTGAGATGCCTGAGTAGTTTTTGAATCTTTGTGTTTGCGAAGTGAAGTCCTGCTCGGTTGATTTGGTCTCTTGGATTAGGAAAATATCTGGCTGTTCCTGAGTTAATAGATCCTTAATTGCTTTTATCTTTAGGGAGGAACCCATTCCCTTGCAATTCCAAGAGACCAAATTCATTATTTCCCCATTGTTGGGTGGAGTCCTGCTTTCTCCTTGTCCTTCTCGCCATTTCCTTTTAGCTTGCCTAGAAAAGAATCCATGGGTTGCTGAGATCCGGTTGCCATCTCCTTAGCAGCTGCTTCATCTCTCAGCGCTTTGTTTGATTTTCTGGCAGCTTTTCTCGGAGGGTCAGAAGGTTGGTTTGCTTCTCTTGTTTTGTTTCTGGTTTGGATTCTTTCAATGGTAGGGGCGCACCCCATGCCCAGCCGCTGGATGGGGAGAGAGCGAGGAAGGAGCTGGAGAGGCAGGGCGGGGGATTGAGGGGCGTGAGGAGGGGCTCTGCTGACAGAGATTCGAGGGGATTAGAGGGGAGGAAGTCTCGAGAGGGGGGGGGGAGGGAGGACGGCGGGGGAGGGGAGAGGGGAAGGTAGGCTTGAAGTTTGTGGGGCTGAGGAGCTGGAGCCCGGATTGAGCTTTTTTCTTTTCACTTGTTCCCAAGAACCCCCTGCATTTTCCTCATTATGCTCCACATCAATTACTTTTAGCTTACTACATCTATTGGCAAAATGGCCGTACTCGTGACATACCTTGCATTTAAATGGAAGTTGTTCGTAGTCCAGCTGATGGATGTGCATCCATTGGTCCACCTTGAGTTTGATTGCTTCGGGCAGTCCTTTCCCCAGGTCGACCTCAACGCAAATCCTTGCGCATGCATGCATGTTCTCCCTTGGTTCTGATCTGTCGATGTATTTTCCGACTGCATTGCCAATAGTTTTGACAGATTCGTCTCCCCAGCAGTGAAGGGGGAGATGAGGCAGGCGCACCCACACAGGAACTGCATTTGGGATGTCCATTTCTGGGTCGAAGTCCGGGGTCCATCTGTTTAGGTAAAGCCCTCTCGTATCCATGAAGTAAGGGCCATTGCGAAAGATGAGGCTCTTGTCTTCTTTTGATTCGAATAGGAAGGTAAAAAAACCTCTCCCGCAGAACCCGATGGCGATCTTTCCTTGGATCATTGGGCTCCAGTTTCGCTCCACCCATTTTTGCACAGTGCGAGGAGAAGGCCAAAGGCCTGTAAACTGACCGACGAGTCCTCTTTCAGATAATGCTATTGCCGATTTTCTCGGGAGGGAAGGGGGAAGAATAACCTCAGGGATCTCATCTAATTTCTTGATAAACTTCGAGAGGGAGGGACGGGGTCTGGGATCCGAGGGAAAAGAGAGAAGCGAGGCGAAGGCTTCCTCAGGAGACTCAGAGAGCGGGGGATGGGAGGCGGAGCCTGCCATTGCAGGCTCGCCTAAGAGGAAGAGGGAGGGCGAGCCAACCTTTATGCAGCCATACCCCGAAAAGAAGGCAGAGGCAGAGAGAGGCGCCCAGGGCAGAAACGCGGATATGAGGGCAGCAAGCAGGCGCGGGGAGAGGCTGGTGCAGAGCAGCAGAGCCCCTGCAGGCGGGCCTGAGGAGGCCTGCGCAGGCAGCAGGCTAGGTCAGACGAGGGCAGGGCGCGCGCGCAACCAGTCGGAGGTCGTCCAGTCCTTCTTCCTACCTTGTTCCCTGGACCCGTTCGCAAAATCATAAAGCTTTTTTCTCGCAGCTTACCCTTTTAAAGTTCAATTCCAACCACAATTTCTTGAATCGTCTTCCACTGGCTCTCTGAAGGAAGATCTACTCATGCTCTAGAGGTAGGGTTTGTTTAATTTGCATTTTGTTTCACTCACTCTAATTCACACAATTTCCTTTCTCTTGATAATACTCTCATATCGCAGAGTGGATCCCTGTTGTTGGCGTCAATCTCAGAAGATTATGTAATAGTTGATGCAACTATAAAAGCTTGATGCACGACACCCACACCAGATCACTGCTCGTGTCAACAAACCCTGCATTTTGGTTCTGTTTTGAATATTGAGGGGATGGTCACTCTGAGATTCAAACAGTACTTCGGACGCTTACCAGAATTTCTTACAAGCGAGAGACAAGAATAAATGTGCATCGGGAACTTGTGATCTCTGTATGATTTGTGCTCCGCACAAATTTGTCACAGCCGTTGCAACGGAAAGGCAGGAAATCGAGCTGATTGCATGATTCTTGGCTGTAGTGCTTCCCAAGATCCGGAAACAAAGGCGTTCCCTCCATAATTCTATTATTTTCTTACTCTTTGTATCGCGGATTTCTTCTTTTTTCTGATCTGAATCACTAGATAGGAGGACTGCGAATCTGCGATTTTTTTTTATTTGACGCGCTATTCCACTGAGACCCCGCTCGAACGCCTTTACGTTTTAAAGGCCAGTCTGTTCGCTAGCCAGAATCAAATTCGCGACTCATACAGGTTAGAGAAGGGCATTTACAATAACTTTGTGATGAAGAAGTTACTGCGAGCTTTTCTTTGCTCATTTTTGACGTGGCCACGTTTCATTCCGCTTTCACACCCGGGCTCGATCCGTGGTGGTTTCCACTGACCAGGCGAAGTCTCTCGTATCTGTTGTTTCCAGCGTGAAAGTGTTTTGCGTTACCGTGTATTCCTGTTATCGCTTAAATAAAAATTCGTGCACGACTATTCCAGTTTTAAACCTTGGTGCGGTAAGCGTGGACTATTTCAGTTTTGAAGCTCGTGCGACAGTCAGCACGACTATTCCAGACGTGCCACAGTCAGCACCACTATTTCAGTTTTTTTATTTACGAAATAAAACTCGTGCCACAGTCATTTCAGATTTGATTTCACGCAATACGTTTCGTGCCATAGTCAGCACGCTTCTATCTCAGGAAACGCTAAGTGATTACACTGTATCAGGTATCGTATATGGTATATTCATCCTCTGTCAGATATTTTAAACAGTCAAAAATTTCAGACCTCTGACTTCCCTTTGATGACAATACATTAAAATCTCAAGAATTTGTGTTGGAAATGCTTGTTGGGTACTGCTGAAAGTCAGTAATTTTTTGTAAAAGATAGTGTTATATATAATCCCTTGAAAACCGCCTCTCAGACCAATTTCTGGTTATATCTATCAGTTTAAATCTTTTTTTTTGGTATTTTTTGTACTTTGGGAAAACGTGCAAATGGCTTCACTCACCAATCTGATGTTGGAAGGCAGCCAACGCTTTAATGGCACAAATTATAACATCTGGAAACAGAGAATGTTGACCATTTTTGAATATAGGTGTCTTGATCAGCTCGTTCTCAACAAAGAACTTCGTCCTGGTACAGCTGGCACCGATCAAGATAAATTTGATGATCGAAATTGAGAGGCTGTTATGCTCCTCAAGCTATCTGTGACTGATGATCAGTTACCACAGATTCCTTCTGGCAAGACAGCTGCCGAGATCTGGCAACAGTTGAAGGAATTACACGAGACATTCGACAAGAGCAGAGCCTTCTTTCTCAAAAATCAGTTGTTCTCCATCATGATGGACGAACATATCTCTTTACAGGAACATCTCAACAAGATTAAAGACATTCGAGATCAACTCGAAGCCATTGGTCGCACCATGGAGGAAGAAGATATGGTAGTCATCACTCTGAAAAGTCTACCACAATCTTATGAGCACTTCATCGAAACACTCAACATTACCGCCACCAGTGTTGATCTGAAGTTTCCAGAATTATGCACCAAACTCATGCAGCAGGATCATTGGAAACAACAGTTTGGTAGTGGTGCAGCATCAGCCTCCTCAGAAAATGTTTTTGCTGCCAAATATCAGTCTTCTCAATCCTTTCAGCAGAAAGGTTCTTCTCAGTCGTTTGATCCTGCTAGGAAGAAAAATGTGCAATGTAATTATTGTCACAAGTTTGGCCACATGAAGAAAGATTGTTGACAGAGAATTGCTTCTGAACAAAAGAAACAGGGAGGGCTTCATCAGACAGCGAATGTTGCAGAACATTCCGAGCAGACAGACTCTGCCTTTTACGCCTTTATGGCTAAAAGGTCTTCAGATCATATTCCATCATCTGCCTGGTACATTGACTCTGGTGCATCACGCCATTTCTCTCACTGGCGTGACTGGTTTATTGACTTCTCACCTTTCAGTGATTCTGTGGTATTTGGCGAAGGTGAAAAATACACAGTGGATGGCAGAGGTATAGTTCAAATCCAGTCTGGTGGACGCACACTCATCTTCTTGAATGTGTACTATGTTCCTGGGATGGAAATTAATCTGCTGTCTGTCAGTCAGATTATGAGGAACTCTCCTCAGCTTGATGTAGTATTCAGTGCGCACAAATGCTCTATTATAGACAGGGAGACTAATCTTATAGTTGTTGTTGGTCTAGAAGATCATGATTTATACAGGCTTCTTGACACTGGTGATTTTCTAGAAGTGGCTCTAGCAGCTCGTATTTCTCCCATCAGCACTCTATGGCATTAGCAATATGGTCACCTAAACATGCAGTATCTCTCTCAGCTTTCTCGGGACAGACTTGTGTCAGGGTTACCTGACATTTAGACTCAACAGCTGGGCGTATGCGGCGCTTGTCAAGCTGGCAAACAACATCGGTCTTCATTCACGAATGGAGAATCTTGGCGCGTATCTAAGGTACTCCAGTTAATTCATGTTGATATTTGTGGTCTTATGAATACATCTTCTATCACTGCTTGCAAATATTTTTTGCTTATTATAGATGATTTCAGTAGAAAGATGTGGGTATATTTTCTCAAATATAAATCTGATGCATTTAATATCTTTCAGAAGTTTAAAACCTTAGTAGAAAAAGAGTCTGGCTGTAATATCATGACTCTTAGGACAGATAACAGGGGGGAATTTTGTTCTTCTGCTTTTTCCAACTTCTATGATACTCATGGCATAAAACGCCAGTTCACTACACCTTACACTCCTCAGCAGAACAGTGTTGTTGAACGCCGCAACTGCACGGTTGTTGAAATGGCTCGCTCCATGTTACAACACAAGAATGTTCCAAACAAATTCTGGGCTGAAGCAATCTTTATTGCTGTTTATCTTCTTAACCGATCACCCACTCAGGCTGTTAAAGGGAAGATTCCTGAAGAGGTTTGGTCTGGCCGTAAGCCAAAGATCAGTCACCTCAAAGTTTTTGGCTCAATTGCATATGTTTGGATTCCAGCTGCCAAGCGCTCTTGACATTGCAATCTATGCTTTCACAACATAGAAACTTGCGAAAGATTTTTTCTAGTGAAGAATGGAATCAAAGTCAGTGGTCTCAGAAACTGGAAGGCAAAGAATTGAAAAAGAATGTTAATGAAGAAATATTTTGGAAAAAGGCAGCAGAGATTGTGAAGCTTGCTGAGCCACTGGTTAAGGTGTTGTAGTGGGTGGATTGGGCAAGATTGGCTATGGGCTTCATTTATGAGGCTATGGATCGAGCAAAGGAGCAAATAAAGATGCCATACAAGGATAAAGTGGTTAAGTATGGGCCCATTTGGGCAATCATTGATGAAAGATGGAACAATCAGCTCCATCGCCCTATACATGCAGCTAGGTATTTTTTGAACCCACGGTATCATTATAAAGCTAAGGCGACAGGAGCTTTGACGGGGGAGGTTATAGATGGATTGATTGACTGCATCGATTGCATGATCCCATTGGAGAGTGATTAGCTAGAGATACACTGACAGGCCACAACCTTCAGCAGTGCCTCAGGTACCTTTGGGAAGAAACTAGCAAAGATTGCAAGGGAAGTAGATGAGCCAGGTAAACAAAGATTTCAATTTTCAAATTCTTAATACTTATTTTGTTAAATCGTTTGTAATTTGAAAGTTGGATATAATTTGTAATTTTGTTGAGCTAACTTATTACACTCTTATGTTTTTTGCAGCATAATGGTGGGAGGCTTTTGGTTGCCATTGTCCTGAATTGCAGAGGTTTGCAATTCGTATTTTGAGTCAAACTTGCAGTGCTACTGGGTGTGAGCGCAATTGGTCTGTCTTTGAGAGGATTTACACAAAGAAGAGAAACCGTTTGGATCAAAAATGGTTAAATGATCTAGTCTATGTCCAATACAACCTTCGGCTCAGACGCAAGCAATTGCTGAACAAAAGACCTGATTCAGATCCCATTGTGTTGGGCGACATTGATCCAACATCAGATTGGGTAGTGGAGAGTCATCCAACAGAGTTTGATTCTGATGAGGATCTTGATTTGGATTTACAGGTGGAGGCAACACTCGAACATAATGTTCAGTTGAATGCAGATCTTGATCCACTTGTACCAAACTGAGGGCCAGCCCTAAGTCCTCTAGTTGTAGGTACTTCTTTTGTGGAGCCACGACAGAAGCGCATATCTCATATATCTCAGCTTGCAGCTGCTGCATAGCCTGCTAGTGCTACCACTTCTACAGTTGCGTTTGGAGATGATGATGAGGAGGAGCCATGGGGCCCCCTGTTTGACTCTGATGATGATCCAGAGATTGATCCACGTGATCTCGGCTCCTCCGACAATAGCCAGTAGTACAGGACCACTGGTCATAGTTTACTTTTGTTGTAGAGGCCATTTCTATCCTCCTTGGTTATGTGTTTTTGTTTTGATCTCTATATCATGATCATGTATGTATTGGACAGTGCACTGGGTACCATTTTGATATAATGGATATATTCATGAGCCTACTTTGATCATATGTTGTCTTCTATTTATATTCTAATGATGTGTGTTTGGAAACATGAATGAAATTTTTTAAAATTATGTTTTTTTATAAAAAATAAATATTTAATGTATTTTTTACAACATCCGTGTCATTGAAATCGAGCCGACCGAGTCGATACTGAGTCGGAGTTCGAGTCGACCCTTGGCCGAGTCAGTGTCGGAGTTAGAGTTTTAAAACATTGGAAGAAACCCATAGGTTGCAAATGGGTCTACAAGGTCAAGTACAAAGCAGATGGTACACTTGACAAACACAAAGCACGATTGGTTGCAAAAGGATTCTCTCAGCGAGAAGGCATCGACTATGAGGAAACCTTTGCTCCCATAGCAAAGATGAGTACCATTCGTCTTGTTCTAGCCATGGCAGTACAATTTGGCTGGAAAGTCCATCAAATGGATGTGAAAAGTGCCTTCCTCAATGGAGATTTGCAGGAAGAAGGCTACATGCAGCAATCACAGTGGTTTCAGGTTTCAGGAAAAGAGCATTTGGTCTGTCGACTGAAGAAGGCTTTATATGGCTTGAAGCAGGCACCTCAAGCATGGTACATTAAGATTGATATATATTTGGATGAACAGGGGTTCCAGTAGAGTCCTTAAGATTCCAACATGTATGTCAAAAGAGTTGGTAATGATATCATCCTTCTGGTTATATATGTAGATGATATCATTGTCACAGGTAGTGAAGAAAGGCTATAGAATAGATAAAAAATAATATAAGAAAAGCTTTTGACATGACTGATCTAGGCCTCCTGCACTACTATTTAGGTTTAGAAGTCTGACAAACAAGTAGCAACATCTTCATATCACAATCAAAATATGCTAGAGGTTTGTTGGATACATTCAGAATGACAGATTGAAAAATCTCATCTACACCTATGGAGAAAGGGTTGAAACTTTTAGCCCAGAACGACTCTAAGGAAGTTAATGAGTCCATATACATGCAACTAGTGGGGAGGTTGATATCCCTGACAACCACTAGACCTAACTTATGTTTTGCTGTGAGCTACATTTCCAGGTTCATGACAACGCCAAAAGTAGAACACTGGACCGCAACAAAACTAGTTCTGAGATATATGAAAGGGACACTTGACTTTGGCATTCTGTTTAATAGAAGCAAAGAATCCAAGTTGAGTGGATATACAGATTCAGATTGGACAAGTTTTGTTGATGACAAAAAATCCACTTTTGGATATGTCTTTAGCCTTGGCTCAGGTGCACTCACATGGACCAGCAAGAAACAACATGCAGTTGCCCTTTCCTCAAAAGAAGCAGAATATCGAGGAGCAGTGAAAGGAGCATGCGAGGCAGTTGGCTCAAGAGGATGCTTTCAGATATGCATATGCAACAAACCGAGCCCACACCCCTCTTCTGCGACAATCAAGGGGTGATGAAACTTGCCAAACATCCCGTCTCCACAAGCGATCAAAACATATTGATATACATTGCCATTTTATTAGACAACTTGTAGAAGATGGATCAATTCAACTGCAGTACTGTCCCACAAAAGATCAAACTGTAGACATTCTTACCAAGCCTTTGGGTCCTGAAAAAAATGTAAAGTTCTTGGATAAACTTGGTGTAGTTAGTAAATTGACCATTAAGGGAGGGTATTAAATTATATAATAATGGTCAATAATAAATTAGACTTAGGCATTTAATTTTATGTTATATTTTTTCTTTTTGTCTTATTGATCAATCCCACATTCATAAAGTGGATTGACTCAATGTTAATGTAACCTATATAAGAAAGTGTTTTCTCTCTTATTAAGTACACCGAATACAAAGAACTCTTTCGAGTTATTTTTTGGCTTTCTCTATGCTCATATTTTCTTTATATTTTCAAATATTTTATGACATTGGCCTTCTACTTTTGTTAAGTTTCCAAGGTCAAGAACTTTCAATGACTTGCACATTAATTATAGATTTCATGCAGACAAAATCGAAGGATTCTTATTTTCATTTAACCATATGCCTTTGATGCTTGTCATGATTTGGTTGTCCTTCCCTTCAAGGAACTCATCAAATTGACTTGCACTTGCAATTTTGAATCTCGATCCCTCTGCCTTCTCGTGACCAATTGTCAAGATTATGTCATGTATAGACGCAACATTATCAATACGTTTGGTGACCAATGCTCTCTTTTCTAGCTTATCCAACTCAAACTCTCCAACAATATATGCCATTGTGTCCCACTGTTGACACCTAATCATCAGGATTGGGTGAATATAATGTAAGTAAATAATAACTAATATGAACAATCATCGGGAGATGAAGTGAACAGTCTCTCCCTCATGTATATAATAAAGACCAACCTGAAGGAATGTAATAGACAAATCAATTTGTGTTGAGGAGTTACTGCCTGGTCTAACATGGTATTAGAGCCAGCTCCCAAAATTAGCTTTTGTGTTGTAACTCCTTGTATCAGTTTTCTGCCATATTCTGTCCCTCTATTCTCTGCACTCTATGGCTCTCTGCCATATTGTCCATGTGGTATTTTTTATAACCACTACATAATTGTATTGCTGCATAATTGTTCTGTGTCCACTGCATAATTGTATTGCTGCATAACTGTTCTGAGTGGACTGAAGGCCATCTCTGCTGTGTCAGAATGGAGTGCTGAACCGTTGCTCATTCCACGCTGCTGGAGATATGCTCATTCCACACTACTGCGTTGAGAGCATGGTGTAGTTGCTGTGTTGAGAGCATGGTGTAGCTGCTACGTTGAGAACATTTTTGAATTACTGCGTGAATGGTGTAGCTGCTGCGCTGAGAGCATTTCTGAATTACTACGTGAATGGTGTGGCTGTTGTGTTGAGAGCATGGTGTCACTGTTGCATTGAGAGCATTGTTGCTGGTATCCTGGAGTCTGGACATTGTTGGAGGCTTGGGTTTGTTCTTGGACAGATCCGTATTACTAGATTTCTCATATATGCGTGCGGTGAAGAGATTTATTTAATAATGATTTATTTTTTGAAGATTTATTTCATGAAGATTTATGTAAGAGCGTGATTATAAAGTATGATCAGCACACCTGCATGCGGTGAAAAGTGAACGTTTGATACTATTCATTTTTTTTTTACAAATATGTTGCTATTATAAATCTGAAAAAAGAGGGAGATTGAGCTCCTGAAATACATGCTGAGGTGCCAAGAAGAGCTAGGGAAGAAAGAGTTACAGCTTAAACAAAATTCCTCCTTAATCCTGCCTTTTGGGCTTCTAAAAACCAAAGACCAAAGGTAAATCCTAACAAACTGCAGTAATAACTAACAACATTTACAAAGCATATCAATCTCTATTACTGTGGTTGATGTGTCGAGCAGTGGACTCTTCAGGTTTGTCGTCGACGCCGACTTGCTTCAAGCTTGACGAACTTGTTGGAGCTGCGTTTTTATTTTCCATCGTGTATTTCAAAATGTCAATAGATTCTTCTGCATGACTACCCCTGTTGGAGAGTTGGTTGGATTGTTCATGCAAAGAAGAGATTTTCCAGCTCTACTTGGAGATCTGAACAGTGAAGACAATCCTCGTTGCACGCCATAAGATGAGATAAAGCTATTGAGAGGGGATCCAAGAACCAAGGTAGATGCGTTGTGCCTGTGAGTGGACAGAGAACAAAGGGGAATAACAAAAATGCAAATGTTGTTCTTTTTGGAAAAGGAACAACAGAAAAACACAAGTGCCGTTCCTTTGGAAAAGGAATAGGAAAAAAATACAAGTGTTGTTCCTTTGGGAAAAAGGAACAACAAAAAAAACGGAAGTGTCGTTCCTTTGGAAAATGAACAATAGAAAATACAAGTGCTGTTCCTTCGGGAAAAAGGAACAGCAGAAACCAAAAGTGTTGTTCCTTTCATTTTTGGGAAAAGCATCCATCCATTTTTTTTGACAAATTCCAATTACATCGGAATTCAAGTTATGATAGGCGTTTGAGCAGTTGACATTCTATATAGAATACAATTTTACTCTTTGTATATTAAATAAAATTCTCACCTAATCAAGAAGGAAGAATAAGGCTGTATTATTCTGAAGCACATTTTGCTAGCAGAAGTATAATTTTTTTTTACAGTAAACAATTTTTTTACAGTACAATATTTTACAATGCATTCAATCATATCCATTGTGGGAATAGTTCTCACTGGCAAGGAGAACTATCATGAGTGGTCTTGGGTGATAAAACACACCCTTATTTTCAATGAGTTGTGGAAAGGAGTGTATGTTGGAGACGAAGACAAAGAGCCAGAACAATCTACCTCAGACAAAGAGCTCGTCATTTGGGAAAACAAGAACAGCAAAGCTTATGCATTAATCGCAGCATCTGTAAATGAAGAGGTAAGTCGCCATATTTCGCCATTTTCAACTGCTTTTGAAGCCTTACAAAAGCTGAAAGAACTCTATGACTCACATTTTGCACTTGAAGTTGTTCAACTCATGATTAAACTCTTCACTCTTCAATTGCAAAATAATGATCCTCTTGCTCTTTGCATATGAAGTAAAGTCTATAATGCATGATATCAAATCCACTAAGGTTGAAATGGATATTCCTCTTATTGCTTTTCTCAAGGCACTTTATCCTACTTACTCCAATTATCTTGAGTCATTGCAAGCAAATGGAAATCTCAAAGATATAACCTTTGACTCTTGTGAAAAAGTTTGCTGAAAGAGAGAAAGCTTTCGGAAAGAAGACAACCCCTGAATCTTCTGAAGAGACTGTGTGCCTTGCTCATAAAGAAAAGTATCCTGCTCAAGATTCTACAAGAGGAAGAGGTGGACGAAGAGGAAGAGGAAGATATTTCAGAGGCAGGGGGGGCAGACATTCTCAAGGAGAAAGGCAGATTTACATTGTATTCGCTGCAAAAGAAATGGATCACATGATGCCTCTACATGCAAGCTACCATGGGACAAA
>APFE030152927.1:0-13720 GCA_000404065.3 Pinus taeda
CTCATCTATCATGGGCCCTATTATGTCGACATCAACTCATTTATTCTAGAAGAACGGCCTAGAGGGCAGTGTATCTCGATTCCAACTTCCATTCTTGTTTAGCGCCTTAGATCGAGCAGAGGGTCTCATTATTGTCCTTTGACTTGGTCGTTTCATGTTCATAATCCATACATTTGATGGTCCAGTGATGCAGTAGATTGTACAAGTGATTCTTGGGTGTGTGTGAGATGTTTCAGACCTCATGAGGGGTTGACCCTTCAGGTAGCCCCCCCACATGACAAGATGCATACCTCCTATGCTACAGCCTCAGATGCAGTTCCGTAGAGTTGATGGGTTCAATTCCTACCAATCATAGTGTTCATAGAATGCATGTCTCCTCCAAATGTTCCATTAAGTTTTGCAGAGTCCTTCCTTGATGAGCAGGGCTTCTCCAGTTGTTCTACCCTCCCTCCCACCCATTTTTTATAGGGAAGGGGATTTGTATCTCATGTACTCATATTATTGTATTCAGTCTTGGCTCATGTTTTTCCAAGTGCATTATATATATGGGACACATTTTATTATTTTATGGCTATGTTATGCCAACATGTCATGTATCATTCAGCATGTACTTCATTGCTCAGTTTTATATTTCTAGGTGAACCATTATTTTTGCACTAAGTTATCTCAACGGGTATGGGTATGCCTCCCCCACCTGAGTGAGGTCTAGTACCACAACATAAAAGGAGACTTGCATTAGTCTCGTCCCTTTGTCCCTATCCTCTCTCACATTCAACTTCATTGGTCTCTCTCTCTCTCTCTCTCTCTCTCTCTCTCTCTCTCTCTCTCTAACTCCCCTATGTTGCCTAGTGATTGTGTCTTTACAATGTACTTTAGTCATACATTTTTCTCCTAACACTGGTACATTGGGGGGCAATTTGTTATCACAAAAAACTAATCATCTAGCCTAATTTACTAGATGGATCGAAGTACACCATGTGAAAACAATTTTACCATAGTAAAATTTCTTTCACTATGAGAAATTACTTAATAAACAACATTTTTTAAGTAATTTATAGTTAAACCCGTGAAAAATAATTAAATAAATCACTATTTATTTGATTTTATTCTAGGAATAATTAATTAAACCATTGTTTTATTATTATTCATTGTCATATTTGACCCAATCATGAAAAATAAATAGATAAATCACTATTTGTCTTATTTTCTCTGAGAATAAGTAACTAAACAATAATTAATTATTATTCTTTGTTAAATTTGACTAAATCCTTATTTGTTTATTATTCCTTAACTAATTCCTTGAGATTATGAATAAATCATTTATTTATTTATTATTTCTAAATAAAAGTTCAAATACTTTTTCCCTCCTAAACAAATATAATAAAATATTCCAAGTGGTTATTCCAAGAATGGGATCAATAATATTTTATTATTTCCAATTATTCGAAACAACTCAATATTTTGTTAGAAATAGAAGGGATTTCCATTCATTATTCACTTTTAATTATTTTCATTGTTGCACTCATTGTTGTAACTCTGATTATTTTCATTGTCACACACCATATTTTTCATTGGGTTTCTGCATTATAGAGGAGACAGACTCTACACAAGATGAAGACATATGAGGATAGCGAAGAACCCATCCCATAGAGGGGGACTGGTAACATTTATTTGTTCCCTTCATAGGTGTTATATTAAAACTATTCTTTACATATCTGGCTTCCATTGGATGATTGGATTTATTACTCTTTCTTTTTGTTGTTTAACTATGATTGTGGCATAGATCTGGACTTTGGCAGGTTTTGTTTCTATCAGTTGCTACAGATCTACAATGTTTAGCGGCCATTTATATTGTTGAGTTTCTTAGTCATCCACAATATTAAGTGGGTTCTTTTCGTAGATATTTGAGAAGAAAACACTACAACAGTTAGTGTCCTAAATAATCCAATCGTTCCATCTCGGTATCCATCTGTTCTACTATCGATTCATCCTGCTAAGCAAGTTCCTGTTCCTATGGCTTCTCACCGTGTTCATCATCTTCCGTTGGTGGATCTGAGTCTTCAACTTGTATCAACGCAGTTTTCACTATCTATGCGCCTTGCACTTCCTCCTATTCCTATTCCTGTTGCACTTCTTTCTCTCTTCTACATAGCTCTTGCTCTTTTTTCAGCTTCTGGTCTACTTCCTGCAACTTCCTCTCCATCTCTTCTAGTGTTTTCTTATCTCTCCTTTTCGTTGCTCCTCTCTTGTCGCGTTGTCACCTCTTTTCTTCTATACCCAAAGCTACTCTTTCAATAAGTGGATCTTCCTTAAACTTGTAGCTTTGCTCCACCTTTGCGCTTTTAAAAATCTTCCTCTTGCATTTTCTTGCATAGGTTTGCTGCCTACTGCTTCTTTCATTGCTGATCCCTGTGGTGTTGGTGGCTTGAGTGCCACTAGCCATTATACTACCACACTGACCAGTTCATTGACCCTAGAGGAGGTATAACAATATCTCCAATGGAATTCCCCTAGCTAATGACATGCCCCACGTATCCAAGGATAGTACACTCTCAGACAATGGTCCCTACATAATCCATGCAGATCATATGGATTGAAACTCTTGTTGTAGAACTTAAACTTCTTGAAGACCTCGACCTTGGAATTTGCTTCTTTCAAACTCTGGATCACGTACAACCCAATTCACAAAGGAAGCATAGGCCATGGTTCCTTCCTCTTCCTGTGCAATCCAGCTAATAACCCTGTCGAGATGTGGTATGAAACCTCCTGCATGACCATCTTGTTTGTGGATAACTTTGGCAACAAATGTAAAGCCTTCTTTGTGTTGTACATCTTGATGAGGGTGTCATCAAGTGAGGTATACCAATCTGTAATGTTAAGCAATGCCTCCATTGCTACATGTAAGGTAGATCTTGTTCAAAGATCATCAGGTATAGAGGGGAAGCGAAGTAGTTAGATAGTCTATCCACGATTCCTCGGTAGTTACACTCTAAGAGTAACTTGCAATATACGTTCACAATATTCTCTGAAGGTTTCCATTCCCAACCCACGATAGGAAACTGATAATGGGCATAGATTCAATCGAGAAGGTATACGAGCATGAACAATCATTCTTGTTGATCCTTGGGCGGACTCCAAGAATTTGATACATGCAATTTTAGCTGGAGAGTCAACATGTCAGACCAATTGAAAGGTTTTCCTTCACTTTCCAAATGATCTAATAGAACCACCCAACTCTACGACAAGGTCTCTGTACTCTCTTATAGATATGGTTGAGTGTCATCCTAAGCTTTGATGGCTCCCTTACCCAACACTTCAATATGTCTCTTGTGTTCGCGCTATTGTTGGTAGTGTAGAACAATGCATCCATCCTATTGATTGACTACAACAAATGATACATATGTTGATAATCTTATGTCCTGAAGGTAGAAATCTCTACTCCAGTGACACTACTCAATATCATCATCTTAGGATCAGTGTGTGAGACAATTTAGTGGATCATGTCTATGCATGGGAATACGAGATACCTACATGCAACCTTGTAGAAACCTTACTTATGAATGTTGAAATAAACCTGTTGGTCCTCCAGATTATCCTCAAAGCTACCTACAAATATGTTATTGATGTCTTGCCATGTGATCTTGATGTCTTTCTCAATGAACATATGTTTGTTTGCATAGATGGGCAAGCTCATAGACAACTGTTCAACCACATCTCCAGTACTGCTTTCAACTATGTCCTTTGATCCAACTCTCTTCGAGGCCATGTTACATGTACTGCTGAGAAGATACTTAATACTTATTGTACCTGGAGGTCGAGAAGACACCCATGACAAGCCAATATCAGCTAAAAAACAGAAATCAACTTGGGAATCAATCATGCAGTAAACTCGGTGACTGCAGGGCAAGATTGTGCAATATTGACTCTAAGAGGTTGAAAGAATGTCAACTAGAACTATGCATTACACAGTATTAGGTGCCAATGAGGCATGATATTGACTGGAGCTGCGCAAAGTGTGGTCTAGAGAGGTTGACTGTGGAATGGAATTGCATAATGCGTAGTCTAATCAAGATGGGTTGCTCGCTGGAACTACACATCCCACAGTTCCATTGAGCGGGACTGGGACACTACCTCCCAGGATTGCAAAGAACATAGCTGGGAGCTAGTGTGAGCAATCTTTGTGCAATTATTGGAGGCAAGGCAAAGACTTGACTTCCAATAATGTGCATTACGTGCTAGGAGAAGCAAGATCTGGGCCAAGGAAGCCCAGATCTGCCCAAGGGAAACTTGAAAATGAGAAAGACTGAATGAATGTGCAAAGATGGTACAAATCCGAGTGAATTGACATGCTGAAATCCAATCAAGTGCATAAATCAGTCAAACGAGAAAACAACAAATCTCATGAAGGGAGTTTCCGCAATGACGACTGTTAGTGCCGAAACATGATTATCCATGCGAAACTTAGAAAATGCACTGAAAAACTTGAAACAACACTTCTATAACTTAAAACACATTGAAATGAAAGAGGCCATTCAATAAAACATCGAAAGCATCAGTCACACAAGCCAAGAAATCAAAAGTGGTAAAAGGCACGAAAAGCAAAACTTACCCAGAAAAATTGCACCAATTGTGCCGAAGGTTCCTAGATGCCTCAAGAATGCCAGATCTTCAAGATCGAATGTGAAGAATGATCTTTGGGGCATCCATTAAATAGATTTGTTAGATTTAGGGTTTATGAATCGCATACCACAAATCTAGGAAAAAGTGACACTTGGCGGGAAGTTTCTAAAATCGACTACCTTTTTTTTTTTTTTTTAGAAAAATCTGCCATGCATGCAAGGAAGAATTGTGTTGTTCTAGAGCAAACCGGGCAACCTATTGGCACATGCAATAGGTAGCTACTAAGGGGAAGCTTCTGCGTTGTTTCTGGGTTGAATGGCCCCGACTATCTCACCAATTCTGCACAATTTTCTAGAGAAAGGTTGTTGGCCTGCTTTGCATATTTCTAGAGAGCAATGTTGACATACTACTCTGTGCAATTTTATAGAGAAAGGTTGGATGGTCTGCTCTGCGCAATTTTCTGGAACAAGGATGGTTGGGATTCTCTGCACAATTTATGAGTGCAGTGTAGCTACTGGGCTACTCTGTGCAATTCCTAAGTGCAAGGTAGCTGACCTCTAGGATGGCGCAGTTTCCTAGACAACACAAGACCGATTGTGAACCAAGTGTCAGGTCAGCTTGTGGTTAGTTGATAGAATGAGTAAGTGAACACAAGATATTAAGCGAAAGATAAAGTCAAAAGAAGAACAAGTACCTAAGCAGCGCAAGATGGCTACGAAGATTTCAAGGATGGAGGCTCCAAAATGTAGCGAAGGGAAAATTTTAGAGGGTGGTTGTAGCCCCTACAACAGAATGGTTGACTTCAATCAATATGTTTAATCATATGATTGTTGGAATGTATAGATATGGATAATCTACTAAAGAGCCTTGAGCACGTAATGATGTAAGGCCTCATTTCCAATACAATGTAAAATTGGTGCAATCAATCATATGTGAAACTTTAGGAATTAAATCCCACTTTCTTATGGTTATCTCAAAAAGGTACCATGTTAATTTATTGGAATGAATGCTAAATACTCAGGGTGGTATTTATAGGCTTGCATGTAGTTATTATAGTGAATATGAATCAGAGATGGCTATGCAATCCTTCTTCACGTGATAGTATGTTGAGAGTACACACACACACACAGACATATATGAGTGCCTACAAGATTTAATAAGTAGTTTGAACCCTGTAAACATAAATTTGATTATATTCCATGTTGGAGTATCACATAAGAAGATTAATTCAATGCAGTCATGATTTCATTGCACAAACAGTTTTGTCAGAATTTCTCTGCACTCTAACATAACATTTCACCTGCAAGGCAATTAGATGCATGCAACAAAATGGGTGGGAAAATAATACATTCAAATGAATGTTGTGTTTGTTGAAAACTATTAAATTTGAACTTTATGAGACATGATATTAAATTCATGCAAAACATCCCCAAGCAAATAGCCAAAAGGATGGTTTAGAGAGAATTCTCACTGGTTAGTCACAATCTAGTTGCATAAAAACATGCTTCTCAAGTCATAGAAACAAGATAACTCTAAAACTTGAAAGACAATTTCAAATTCTTCTTTTATCTATTTGGGTGATTTCCTCTTTGTTATATCTCTTTCCTATTTCTCATATGTTTAGGTGATGCAATCACTACATAGAATTCAACGCACAACTTTGAAACTATGCTTCCACATCCACATATCACATCACTCTACTCAATTATGGTGTTGTTCCCTTTCCTGGATCATTACCTATGCTAGCTAAAAGAGGTGGAGCTAGGACCCCTAGAATCCTTGTTTTGGCAAGAATATCTGGGTTTGTCCCATGAGAAACCTCCTCAAGCCTTGGAATCTAGCTAGGGGGTGATAGTTGTAAGAGATACCTACATACATTTCGTCGATGGTTGGGTGAAAAGTTAGAGTCTCCATCTCATTTTCCAGATCCCTCATTAGAGATAAGTATTTCCTCATACCTTTGTGTCATTAAACATTGTTCATTGAACTTCATAGCTTGGTTTCAACATCTGGATAATTTTTAGGTTTTAGTTGTGAGTGCAAATAACTTTATGTTGAGCTACAAGGTTATTAACATGTCTTGAAGCTATAGGGAATAGAATCTTGCATGGTTGATTGAACATGGCTGACATTTGCACTAAAATTCAAGGTTGCATTGTTGAATAAAGTTAATTGAATAGGAAAACATTGTTTCAGGAATAATAGGGTATTGATACTCTCACTGCTTACAACTAAAGGAGTTTCTAATGTGTCCTTCGATGTTGTAATGTTAGTTGTCATTTAAGTGCATAACATAGTGATGATATAGGCTCTCACTTGGTGCTATGAATGAGAGGCACACTCCTACCTGTTGATATAATAGTACCTTTGTAACCCTTTGCACCATGTACCAGTAAAGTTGATACATGCTTTACCAATCACAAGGATTGTATTTTATATATTTACCCATTATAGTCGTGTTTATTTTAAATTAAAATAGTGCTTGAATTGTTGATATAAATCTGAATGAAATATGAACGCATGCCTAAATGGCATGTGTGTGATATACAAAGGCATGGGTCTTAGGAATCCATGAATAAAATTAATAGAATAGTCGATATGTCACATGGTTACTCCAATTTCCATGAATGTTTGACTGTAGTTAATATGTTTAATCATATGATTGCTAGAATGTGTAGATATGGCTACTATACCAAAGACTCTTGAGTACCTAAGGTTGTAAGGCCTCATTTCCAATATAATGTAAAATTGGTGAAATCAATCATATGTGAAACTCTAGGGATTAATTCCCACTTTTCTATGGTTATGTGGGAAACATACCATTTTAATTTATTAGGCTGCATGTTAAATACTCAAGGTGTTCTTTATGGTCTTGCGTGTAGTTATTACTAATCCAGGTGGATATTGATGGCCACTAGCCTATTCCACTTGGACCCTCACCATATATATATATATATTGGTAGTTTTTTGGGTCCTAAACTTTTGGAGTTGTTTTTAGGCCCTACACGACGTTTTTTTTTTTGTTTTTTGTTTTTTTTTGGAAAAATTCCTTTAGCAATTTTCAAGGAAGTCATATTAGAAGTTATATTTCTCAGAGAGATCTTTCCAATGAGGTATCATACATGTCAAATGGATATAATATGACCAAGTTATGGCCCTGAGAATTTGGATGTCCAACTAACCCCAATGGGGCCCATAAACTCTTGGTGTTACATCTCCTTGGGTTAGGGTTTTGTCTTATTGTTCAATAATAAAAAGGCCCTTGAGCCTCCTTGTAACTCAGTTCAGAGGCAAGTAGCTACCACATCTCTTCTCAGAGATAAGCTACCATCCCCCGAGCTAGTCTTATTTCCGTTCTATTTGTAAGCATATTTCAGTATTTGATATTAATGAAATGAAGTGTTATTTCTGTTGCATCTCTGTATTTATGGTTATATATGTAATTTGTTGTGTTCTTGTTTAAATCTGGATCAATGGTATCAAAGCAGTTTTCCCTTTCTCTATTTTTCTTTGCATATCCCCAATGAGGTTGAGATATAAGGAGTTAGGGCTCGATCTGGTTGAACCTTTGCAAGATCAGCTTCACAAACCTTGCCAACCACCCATGCAGGAAGAAAAGAAAGACGAGGGAGTAGAAGATCCGATAAAAATATTGCTTGAGGAGGCCCTCGAGAAATAAAGGAATGTGATGATGGATAACTTTGCCCAAATCCTTCAACGGTTGCCCACCGGCAGTGCATCCACATTCGACAGTGACTTTGGAGGCTCCACACCTTTTAAGGTACAAGTAAACTTTGACATTCCCATATTTGAGGGCCAAATAGATGCAGATCCTCTAGATAAATGGTTAGATCTGCTAGAATGATATTTTTCTACTGATGATTTTTTTGGCGAGAAAAGATTACTTTTGCTCTTCTCAAAGCCAACCCCCACGTCAGGCACTGGTGGGAAACCTACTGTGACTAGAAAGATGAAAGTATGACCTCACTGTTTTAAGTTTCTCCCACTTGGAATTCATTCCGAGATGCCATCAAGGATCAGTACTACCCTGTCGAGAGCTATGAGGACAAATACATAAAGTGGACCACACTGTGGCAGGGAAGGGACAAAGATGTGCCAGAGTTTACCATTGTTTTTCATACCCTTCGCACGAAATTGGGTATTAAGGATTCTGAGAAACATTTGGTACTCAAGTATCGTGGCTGCCTACATAGATACATCTAGGATGAGATGGAGTTCCTAGACATCTCCTCACTTGGCACGATGTACCAATACACTGTCAAGATCGAGAAGAAATTTAAACAGAAGAAGTGATACTTTGGATCTGCAAATCCAAAGCAAGGGAAATATGCTCCCAAACCACAGAACAAAGGACAAAGCCAAGGCGGTATGACCCAATAAAACCCACCAAAGCCAAAAGCAAAGGACTACACTGCGAAACTGAAGAAGGACACTGGAAAGTGGTGTGAGTTCCAAAGAGCTCCACTCACAACACAAGTGAGTGTCAGGGAAAGCAGTCACTCGTGGCCGAGCTGAAGGCTTCGGAATCAGATGCATGTTCTGATTCTGAGTCAGAACCCAAAAATGGGAATGACAAAGGAAAGCAGATTATTGATGTGAAGCCTAATGTCATTGTTGCGACCATGAAGATCCAGAAGGAGAAACCCAAAGATCCAGAGGATGAGGAGCATCTCTTTCACTCCCATATGTGGGTCAAGGGTTCCCCGCTAAAGTTCACTGTCAACAACGGGAGCCAAAAGAACCTCATTGCAACAATGATCGTCAAGCAGTTGCGCTTACCGACCACATCACACCCACAACTGTACACCATTAGGTGGCTCCACCAAGGGTAGGATCTTCACGTGAGCCAACAGTGCCGCCTTCCATACAATGTCAAGCCTTTCATAGATTAGGTATTATGTGAAGTTTCTCCCCTTTATGTTTGTGATGTATTATTAGACCAACCATACTTGTGGAAGTGACATGTTGTGTATGAGTCAAGGCCTTGCATTGTATTGTTACCTTGGGAAATAAGTTGTACAAGATACTAGAGGTAGCACTACCTACCGCCATCTCTCTAGTTACTATAAAGAAATGCAGTAAGCTCATTTCCAAAACCAAGAAATTTGTTTCCGTGATGATACACCCTCAAGTAAAGATGAAGATGGTGACCATGACCTCTAGATGGGGCCCCTCTGCATGACAACAATGGATGGAAAATTTCGTAGAGGAGTACGAGGACATCTTCACCTCCCTCGCAGGGGTGCCTCTGCACTGTCACGTCAAGCACTCCATCAATATGACCCCAAGTGTGCCATTACCCAATGGACTAATCTATCAGCGCTGCATTATGGAGAATGATGAAATCAAGAGGAAGATTTAGGATCTGTTGCAGAAATGTCACATCCGGTCAAGTTCACCACCTTGTGGGAGCCTGATTGTGTTGGTACTGAAGAAGGATGGGACTTGGAGACTTTGTATTAACTATTAGGCGCTGAACAAGATCAATGTCAGGAATAGGTACCTGATCCCATAGATTGATGACCTTCTGGACCAAGTCAAGGGGGACAAATATTTCAGCAAGATCGACTTGAAGTCCGGATATCACCAGGTACTAGTCGAACCCTCCAATGTGTGGAAGACTGCCTTCAAAACTAAGGAGGGCATTTCTGAATGGTTGGTTATGCCTTCTGGGTTGATGAATGCTCCTGCAACCTTTATGAGACTGATGGATGAGATCTTGTGACCATTCAACAACTCATTTGTAGTGATATACTTGGATGACATCCTGATCTTTAGCCAGAGTTAGGAAGAGCACCTCCACCACGTCTGACAGGTTCTCCAAACACTACGACAACACAATTTGTGTGCCAAATTGAAGAAATACAATTTTGGCATGACCTAGGTTCAGTATATGGGATACATTATTGATGAACAGGGGGTGCATGTGGATCCAACTGAGATCCAAGTCATTTGGGATTGGCCAGCCCCAACCACTTTGATAGAGCTTTGAAGATTTTTGGCTCTTGACAATTTCTACCACACGTTTGTGTTGGGGTTCTCTCATATCACTTGGCCCTTGATTCAAGTCACCAAGGGAGGAGTGAAAGCAAAACTATTTTGGTCTGAATCTCAACAAAAGGAATTCGTAGAGTTGAAACATCACCTCTGATTTGCACCAGTGCTCACATTACCAGACTTGCAACAACCATTTGAGATCGAGACAGATGCCTCTGACTATGCTATTGGGGCAGTCCTTACTCAACAAGGGCATCCAGTGGCATATAACAGCAAGACACTTTCAGACATAGTCCAATATTATCCCGCTTATGAAAAAGAGATGTATTCCATTGTGCATGCCTCTCAACAACGGAAGCATTACATTTTGGAGAAGCAAACAATCATCCACATAAACCACTAGCCCCTATAGTTCATACAAACACAAGGGAAGTTGCAGAATAATCGCCATCAGAAGTGGTCCACATACCTGCAACAGTTCCATTTGAATATCAAGCACAAGAAGGGTAGCACCAATAACGTTACAGACTACCTCACTCAACCACCGATCATGGCGTTAACCACCATGCTCAACTCTTGTGGGCACAAGACTTTTGATTGGCCACATCTCTACAAAAGAGACCCAGAATTCAACCACACATACCATACACTCCTGGAGGGTCAAAAAGTTCTAGATTTTCACCTCTATGATCCTATGTTATGCCACCTATGACACCTTTGTGTTCCTTCAAGCGAGCATGCCAAGATGATTTGGGAAGCACACTACAGTCAGGCCACTAAACATTTCAAGTTTGAGAAAATGGTGGAAGTAATGCAGAAGTATTTCTATTGGCTTAATCTTCGGCAAGATGTCGGGAAGTACATTAGATCCTGCACTTTTTGCGCCATTGCCAAACTGACCATCAACAAGCAAGGCCTCTATACTCCATTGTCTACCCCTAGTTGACCTTGGAAATCCATCTCCATCGATTACATGTTGGGTCTTCCTTCTACTAAACATGGAAAGTACTATGTTTTGTGGTCATTGAGAAATTCTGGAAGATGGCCATTATGGTGGGATGCAAGAAGAATATCATAGTAGAATCCACTGCTAAACTATTCTTTGAATAAGTGTGGGTACACTTCTGATCCCACAGTCTATCATCTTAGATTGGGTTGCAGGTTCCTCAGTATATTTTGGTCCAATCTCTAGTTGATGCTGGACACCAAGCTCATGAAGTCCACAACTTTCCATCCCCAAATGGATGGCCAAATATAGTTCGTCAACAGGATGCTCGTACACATTCTGTGCATGTACAAGTCAAAGCATCTATGCACATGGGATGAGAGCCTCCCCTATGTCCAACACAACTATAGCCGAGCTCTCCACAACTTGACTGGCCACAAACCTTTTCAAGTGGGCTTGGGATTCCAACCACTATATGATGTGGCCATACTATTTGTCAAGACTGAAGTAGATTTGACTCATGTCTAGTTCGAAGCCGACAAGGAAAATAGCTTCATTGAGAACATTCAACACATCTTCCAACAGGTCCATGAGATATTGGACAAAGCCAATGCTAAGTACAACCAGTGACATGATCAACATTGGGTGCCACACAAGTTCTAGGTGGGCGACAAAATTTGGCTACATTTGTAGAAGGAGCGCCTCACTAGGCCCCACCACAATATTCGCCTGCTTTGATATAGGCCATACACCATCACCAACGTTGTGGGAGATAATGCTTTTGAGCTCAACATTCCCCCATTCCTTGGCTTACACCCAATGTTCAATGTGGATTTCCTTCAGCCATGCTTTCCACCATTACTAAACACATCCGACATTGAAGAACAACTCACACCAATAGAGTTAAATCCAAACTATATGGAAAAAGATGAAACTGATTGGATCATGGACACATAGATCAAGAACACTCACCAACAGAAGATCTATTTGTATCGAGTTGTCGATTATGACCAACTCCTGCACGAAGGCAAATGGCTCACCAGGGACCAAGTTCAGTAGAAGTTTCCTCATCTCATGGAGGAACTCAACTCAATGGAGACCATTGCTTCCTAATGAGGGAGGACCGATCTAGGTGGATATTGGTGGACACCTACCTATTCAACTTAGAACCTCACCATTGTTCTTTCAGTTTTTTTTAGTTTCCTTAATTGTAGCATAATTTACTATTTTTGGCAGTTTTTTCGGGTCCTGACCTTCTGAAGCCGTTTTGGGGCCCTTAATGATTTTTTTAGCAAAATTCCTCTAAGGATTTCAATAGAAATCACCTCAACAGTTGTAGTCCTCAGAGAGACCTTTCCAACGAGGTATCATACGTGTGAAACTGAGATAATATGACCAAGTTATGACCCCGGGAAGTTGGTTTCCCAACTAACCCCAACAGGGCTCGTAAACTCTTGGTGTTACATCAACTCGAGTTAGGGTTTTGATTGTTTAGGGTTTTCTCTTATTGTTCAATAATAAAAAGGCCCTTGAGCCTCATTTTAGCTCAGTTCAAAGGCATGCAGGCACCACATCTCTTCTCAGAGATAAGCTACCATCACCTAAGCTAGTCTTATTTCCATTTTGTTTGTAAGCATATTTCAGTATTTGATATTGATGAAATGAAGCGTTATTTCTATTGCATCTCTATATTTATGGTTATATTTGTAATATTTTGTGTTGTTGTTTAAATCCGGATCAATTACAGTGAATATGAATAAGAGATGGCTATGGAACCTTTCCTCACATGATATATATATATATATATATATAAGCACCTACAGGGTTTAACAAGTAGTGTCAACCGTATAAACGTAAATTTTATCATATTACATGTTGGAGTATCACTTAAGAAAATTAATTGAATGTAGTCATGACTTCATTGTGCAAACAATTTTTTTGGAATTTGGCAACCCTCCTACCCAACATTACACCTGCAGGGAAATTAGAGGCATGCAACAAAATGGGTAGGAATAGAATACATTTAAATGAATTTTGTGTTTGTTTCAAACTATGAAAATTTGAACTTAATGAGTCATAAGATTAATTCATGCAAAACATCCCCAAACCAATAGCCAAAGGATTTTTTAGAGAGAA
>APFE030152937.1:2230-38766 GCA_000404065.3 Pinus taeda
GACCATCGCACCCTATAGAGGGGCCATTCAGTATGCATCACACCCTTTACACTGGGAAGGTGATATGCATCGCACCCTCTGCACTAGGTATTCAGTATGGTCCAGCTTTGACCATTTTTGAGCAGTTTTTAGTGGAGAACTTCTAGGAGATGATGTAATCAGCTGACCTTGTTCCTTTAGGAAGTGAAGCAACACTTTTAGGGACTTAGGAGCCCTCAGTTTATGCACATTTATGATTGGGGTTGTAGTGCCCAAAAATTTCTATAACACTTGCCTAACTCCTACATCTTACCCAATTCATCCAGAAACCTTTGTAACCAAATCATTTCTTACTAGCCTCTGTAGTAGCAACATACTCTGCTTTTGTTGTTGAGAGTGCAACAACAAGTTTTGAGACCTAACTGATTGTTGTTCCACTTACAGTAAACACATACCTTGTTGTGCTCCTCCTGTTATCTCTATCACCTGCCATATCTACATCAACATATCCTTGTAGAGCAATGTTTGAACCACCAAAGCATAATGCTTCGTTTTTGGTACCTCTCAAATACCTGAGAATCCACTTCACCGCCATCCAATGTTCTTTTCCTAGATTGTTCATGTACCTACTTACAACTCCCACTACATGTGTAATATCAGGCCTTGTGCAGACCATTGCATACATTAAGCTTCCAACTGCTGATGCATATGGAACTTTAGACATATGATCCATTTCTTCCTGAGCCTTGGGACATGCCTCCTTACTTAATTTGAAATGGCTAGCCAAAGGTATACCAACTGGTTTTGCATTCTGCATATTAAACCTTTTCAACACATTCTCTATGTACTCACTTTGAGACAATGTTAATTTGCGATTCTTCCTGTCTCTAATTATTCTCATACCAAGGATTTGTTTTTCAGCACCCAAATCCTTCATTGCAAATGAGTTTGCCAATTTCCTTTTGAGCACATTTATTTCCTGCATGTTAGAACCTGCAACAAGCATGTCATCTACATACAATAACAATATAATATAGCTGCCATCATTTTTCCTTTCGAGATAAACACAATGATCAGAGTGACATCTAGTATAACCTTGTTCAAACATAAACTTGTCAAATTTTAGATACCACTGCCTTAGAGCTTGTTTTAAGCCATACAAGCTCTTCTTCAACTTGCACACTAGTTTCTCCTTCCCTTTTACCTCATATCCTTGTGGTGGCTACATATATATCTTTTCCTCCAAATCCCCAAGGAGAAAGGTTGTCTTTACGTCTAACTGCTCAAGATGCAAATATTCAGCTACTACTAGACTTAAAATAGTTCTGATTGAAGTCATTTTAACAACAAGAGAAAATATCTCATCAAAATCAATACCTTTTTTTGTGTAAACCCCTTCACCACAAGTCTAGCTTTATACCTTTTTCTACCTCCATTTTCTTCCTTCAACTTGTAAACCCATTTATTCTGCAATGTTGTTTTACCTGTAGGCAACCTGACTAAGTCCCAAGTTTGGTTATGTGCTAAGGAGTCCATATCTTCTTTCATGGCTTGCTCCCACTTCTTCTTGGTTTCTACCTGCATTGCTTCTTCAACATTCTAGTTCACCAAAATCAGTCAACAATACATAATATAATGAAAGCGAGTATCATTCAGGGGGTCTACTTATCCTAGTAGATCTTATAACATCACTTTCAGATGTTTGAAGTGCTTGTCACTATTGTGGCTGTTGTTTTGCTGTTGATCATTATGTTTTCAGGCACCATCACTTTTCCTGTGATATCGTCAAACACTATGTATTCTTTTTCTTGTTACCTTTCCTGCAGCTGATCCTTATACAAAACCTTTTAATTGAATATGACATCTCTGCTCCTAATGATTTTATGTTTTTCATAATCATAAAAGTGATAACCAAAATCATTAACACCATATCCAATAAAGGTACATTTCTTTGATTTTTCCTCAAGCTTTGTTCTATTTTCTTTGTTAATGTGGACAAAGGCTTCACAAACAAAAGTCTTTAAAAGAGAGTAGTTTACATCTTTACCTATCCATGCCTCCTCTAGAATACCACCATCCAAGGAACTTGAAGGCCCTCTATTTATTAGATAAACACCAGTATCTACAACATCTACCCAAAATTGTAAAGGCAATCCTGCATACAATCTCATGCACCTTGCACGCTCCATGATTGTCCTGTTCATCCTTTCTGACACACCATTTTCTTGTGGTGTTCCTCGAATTGTCTTCTCTCTACAAATTCCATTCTTAGAACAATACCTATCAAACTCTTTGCTGCAATATTCACCTCCATTGTCTGATCTGAGACACTTCAACCTTTTTCCTGTCTCATTTTCAAACAAAGCTTTCCATTTCTTGAAAATAGAAAATACATCAAATTTATTTCAAATACAATAAATCCAGGTTTTCCTAGTTGCATCATCAATAAAAGTAACATAATAACAAAAGCCACCAAGAGATGATACCTAAGCAGGTCCACATACATCTGTATGCACAAGATCTAATTTTTCACTCTTCGTTTCTTTCCCAACTCTAAGGAATCTGACTCTCTTCTGTTTTCCATAAACACAATTCTCACAGAATTTTAAATCAACATGCTTCAAACCTGGCAACAAATTTCTTGAGTGAAGAATCTGCATCCCCTTCTCACTCATGTGCCCGAGCCTATGATTCCATAATGTCGTATCTTCTCCTGTAGAGGTTAAAGCATTAACAGAATTAGAAATACCATTGGATAAATACAATGTACCAACCTTTCCTCCTTTCGCTATTACTAGGGATCCTCTAGTGATCTTCTAGGTTTTATCTGTGAAAGTAGTTACGCAACCTTCACCTCCCAACTGCCTTGTTGAAATCAGATTTTTCTTCAAATCTGGAACATGCCTTACCTCCTTCAATAGCCACTGAGTTCCATTTTGTTGTTTTATGGAAACTGTACCCATTCCAATGAATTTACATGGTTTATCATCACCCAATCAAACCTCTCCAAAATCTCTTTGAACGTAATCATGAAAATGTTTCCTATCAGGTGTGGCATGGAATGATGCCCTTGAATATACCATCCAGGCATCAATAATATTTTCTAATGAAAGAATCAAATCATATTGCAACACATCACCTGTTACATTCACTTCATGATTCGTTTCTTACTGCGCATCTCCTCCTTTTCCCTTCCGAGACTTGCAGTCTTTCTTCAAGTGTCCTTTCTTCCCGCATTTCTAGCACACTATCCCTGATTTGGACTTGGATTTGTCTTTTCTTGACTTACTGCGATATCCCGGGCTCTTTCCTCTTTCCATTTTTCTTCCCCTAGTCTCTGCAGTCAAAGCATTACCTGATGTCTCACCGGAGCTTTTCCATTGCATTTCCTCACTAAGGATTGCACCGGCAACATCATTAAACTTTAAAGTACTAGATCTAGAGACAGAGTTACTAATGGCCATAACTAAGCCATTCCAACTTTCTTGCAGTGAGAATAGAAATAATAGAGCCCTAATTCATCATCAAAATATACCCCTACAGAACTTAACCGACTTGTAACTGTACTAAAATCATTTAAATGGTCTACAACAGATCCACCTTCTGACATCTTCATATTAAATAAATGCTTCATAAGAAATACCTTATTTGAGGTCGGGGGTTTTCATATAGTTTGGCCAATGCAAACATTAAACTCTCTGTTGTCATTTCCTTTGAAATATTAAATGCTACTGACGCCACTAGGCACAACCGTATTGTTCCAAGTGCCTTTCTATCAAGAATATCCCATTCTATGTCTGTCATACTCATTGGCTTCTTTGTCCTTTCGCTCAATGGTAGGTACAGATCACTCTAATATAAATAATCTTCCATCTGCATCTTCCACAGTTGGTAGTTTTGGCCATTGAATTTTTCAACCCTAAACCTACCATTTTCCGCCATTGCTCCCACTCGAACCAGGAACCCTTCTCTCCTGCAAGTTTATCAACCAAATAGACCTTCGGCTCTAATACCAGTTGTTAGAAAATTATATATTACAAAGAAATGGAACACATAAGATATTGCAGAAATATAAACACAAAAAACACATAAAACAACAAAGACACATATATACGTGGTTCACGCAGTTTGGGCTACGTCCACGGAGAAACAGACAATCCTTCTTTTATTATGTTATCGAACAAACTAAAGAGATACAACCTACAGCAGATCCACTGTAGCTACCTGTTCTCTCTCAATCTCCTCTCTCTTCCTCACTTAGAATACAAATCTGTATAGACGTAATACAATTCCCTTATATATAGTGAGGGGTTTCCTTCTAGGGAAAAAAACCCTAAATTAAACATAACTTCTACTGTCAGATCATCCGCCTAATGAACAACCTAGATTGACTATACTATACTTTTACAAGGCAATTTTACATTTGGTTTTAGCTTCGGGGGCACTGCCCTCGAACCCCCCAGCAGAGTGGGATTAGCCCCCTCGCACCCCCACCCCCCACATGGAGGGGTGTACAATCTTCCTGGGGTATACATCCGACTGAAACCTTTGAATACATAAGATAATTAGGCTCCACACCCAACAATTGGGAAAAAAATGTATTTCAATTTCAAAGAGAGAGATTGGACATTGTAAGTCTGAATACATGTAATATTTGAGATTAGGAGGGGGTGTTGAGATATTTAATCTCACTGTTTTCTAGGTGCCATGATAGTTAATACCACTATCTGCTAGGTTTCATAGTCGGATTTGTTTCACTTGAATTTAGTTGGAACTTTATCTATTCATATATTGTTGTTTGTTTCCTTTTCTTCTATGTAGTTTATTTAACTAATTTTGAATGATGAGAAGAGTTGTTTTCTCCATTCCATTTTCCATTTCTTTCTCTTTGCATTTCTAGCTCTTCATTCTAATTTCCTCTTAACAAAATTTTCAACAAAGGATTGATGTGTTACATCGCTAATTTTTGGAGTTTGGTAAGTTACCCATTTTCATTACATCTTCCGTCTTTGCACGGGTGTGATGGTATCATCTTCAATTATTTTTTAAATAAAATATGTTTTTTTGTAGTGATTCTGAGGTGCGTTAGTCTAGCCTCCCGTCACACAATCATAAAAAAAGAAGTAAAATTCCAAATTTCTCTTTGCAAAGAACGCAATAATCCCTCTCTTGGACTTTCAATGACTTTGAAGCAATACCATTTCTTGCAACAAGAATCACGACTTATTCTAACACCAAAATCTGCACTAGCTCCCTCACTTCACTCACATTTTCTTTGCTGCTCTCAAGGAGTCTTATGCAGACTAAGATTTGATACCATGTTAAGGAATGAAAAATGTGGAGCAAAGATCTCTTCTCAATTTCAAAATAATTTAAATAGATTACATAGGATACATCAACATTAAATGACTAAGCTCGAACTCAGTAGCAAAGGACTAAACTCTAACTAACGATGTCACTTGGATGGACAATCATGACACCAAGCGGGTGGTTGGAATTAGATTCTCCAATAGTTTTACAAAGATGTTGTAGCTAATCACATCAGTAAAACCTCTTTTCCATCTTTACGGTCACTCGAGGACTGAGTTGGAGAAGTTGGACAAGATTCTGAAGGTAATTCCTAAGCCTTTGCTAGTGAATACATTGATTTTCATTGAGTTTGAGAGTAAACACCATTTTCTTAAAAGAATTTTAGAAATGATCCTCCTCGAACTCCTTTGAGGGGACTCCTATTTTTGGTCGAAGATAATGCAATTGATTTATTATAGAGAATGTTTACATTCAACCCACGCAAGACAATCACCACGGGCAAGCCCCTTGGGTATCCCTATTATGAAGATTTTGTCGTCGAACATTCATTGTTGTACGATGTGAGTAACAATCAGAGTATCAAAGACATAGATGAAGAAAAAATAGTGTAAAGATATAAATAAACTTAGGAAAATGGTGTTCCAAGAAATAATCTGCCTAATCGATGTTTTAGGGCTGTAGATATGATCAAACAAAATTAATGAAATCCATGTTAGCCTATGATAGGTACTAGTTCCCAACTTAAACATTTATTTTTGCACTGCAATTTTTTTGTCCATATAGCTATAAAAATCAAACCTCAAATTTAATTATGCATTTATTTTCAAAAAATTGAATAGTATACTACCACATACAGCATACACGTAAAATAATCAGGCACATCCCATGTTTACGGGAAACACAATTAAACAACACTTATCTTGAAAACAAAAATAAAATTATTTTTGGATACCTAAACATTCTATACAAAACGTTGTTCGTATTGTATTGGTAATTTTTCCATTAAATAATAAAAAATAATAAAATATATATATATATATATAAATATTATATAGATATATATATATATATAACCAAAAGAATGCTTATTGTATTCAAAATATTAAATGATACAAACATCTTACACGATTGATACAATATGCAGTAGAGAACGTTGTTTTTGTGTGTATATATTGTGGAGAAGGGGGGGTGTGTAGGTTGGAATGCCATTTTTCTTAAAGAGTAAATGAAATCACCTTGTCATACAAGTCTCTTACAGAATTAACACAATATGAAATTTAACAAATGTAAAATTATTTAAAATGTAAATTTTTAATGTGGAATTAACATTGGATTTTTCCTCTTTTATTAATCATCAATTGTGAAAGATTTGTTTTTCATTATTAAAAAAACAAATTAATGTATAAATATATTTAGTGCTTTAAAAGCTACTAAATTACTTACATTATGTAAATTTATCATCTCGAACTTGTGATCTTAGGAAATTCATGTTACTTTTTAAGTAAAATTGACCAAAAAAAACTAAACATAAAAGAATCAAACTATCCTTAATTATAATAAAGTATAATATTTTTATTTATTATTAACTAGCATAGATCTATCTATCACCGAGAGGAATCAAATCACAATCTCTTAAAATACAAACCTCTGTTTGAGTGAAAACTTGAGAAAAGGTTGGGAGGTTGAGATGTTTCATTCCACTCAACTCTTTGTAGATATGGAATTAGAAGGATCTATGCTATGCTATTTTTTTATCAATACACTAATAAAATATTTCAACTACAATTTTTTTTTTTCATTTGTTTTATATGATATATACACAAATTACATTAACATGTTAATATATGCACCCTTAAAAATTTGATAGGAATAATATGTAAATAAATATATCTACCAAGAGTTACTTTTCTTTTCTAAGCACTTATGTAGGAATATAACTGTAAATGCGTATATTTACTAGTGGTTATTACCTGGCAAAATTTATGCAAGCTCTTGCAAGCAATTAATTTATCCAATTCACGTCTCAATTTATTAGTTCTTACTAAAGAAAGCCTATAAGATTCTGTTTTCTTATTGACTTCCATTAATTTAGCAATGACCAATGTAGGTTATAATCTTTTAATTCTCAGAGCATAATTTCTAACATGGGTAATAGGGAGTAAGTTTCCCAACAACACTTTTAATATGGACATTGAAATATTTTACTTGTGGTTGATTGTAAAATATTTTTTTGTTATTAATATATTTCATTTTTAAATATTACATGTAAATTGGAGATATAATGAAATTCAAATGGTCCAATCTCAATAATATTATTTTATGTCACCTCTAATAAAGAAAGTACATACCTACTTCCTACTAAGAAGTAAATTAATCTTTTTTGTTATTACTAATTTTAATTTGTTAATGTAGGTAATATTTTATTATTTTTGAATTTAATGTTATGTGACAACATCTCCCCCATATTGATATGTATAGTAAATGAAATTAATAAACAATATTCCTTTCTAAATTTCAACAATAATAACACTTTATTACATTAGAATATTTGACTAAGTAAAATGTTGTTACATATAGTCATTTGAGTGGATTATCATTGCTTTTGTGGTAATTAGGAGAATCTACCCATTGTTATTTTCTAATTGACCCAAAAAACAAAGCCATACTTTTTGGAGAGACGATACATAGCCAAAGTAGAGTCCAGATACACTAACAAACTTCATATCCCTTGAGAGTCATAAGAGGAAATGGGAGTTGGGTTCTTTGCACTTGAACCAAAAGGTGTAATAGTATCATAATCACATTGAAGATTCCCTTCTACATGGGTCAACCTTGCATCGATCTTATCCATAAAAAATGTTGGTTCCTTAGCATTCTTTTGATATCCTCCAACAAAGCCTTTACTCTTAGATGATTATCCCAAAAATATCCCTTCATCAAATCTAGCATAAAACTTACCCATATTTCCATTATCAATGATGATGTAGCACTTACTACCAATGTTTTTGAAGTACTTCATTAAAATTGTTTTTCCATACCATAACTCATCGAAAGTCATATCATTGTTTTCCCTTAAATGAGAATTATTCGATATGTTAAACTTTTTATGAAAATATTCAACCCAAAATCTATTTGGAATTTTTTTCTCATCTAACATTGCTCTAGCCATATGCACCAACCTATTTTTCCTCTCCACCACACCATTTTTCTATGGGGTGTTTGTAATTGAAAATTGTCTCCTTATTCCATGTTCTTCACAATAATCATCAAACTGACTTGACGTAATGTCCCCACCTATGTCATATATTAGGCATTTTATTTTATAATTGATCTGGATCTTGGGGGAGGCCCCCAAGATCTAAAAAAAATCTAAATGGATCTTGGGGGAGGAGGCCCCCAATATTTGAAAAATTGAAATTCTAGAAGAAAAGAGGAGAATACACATAATAAAAAACCACAAAGAAACTTTTTTTATTAAAATAGATAATAATTGTAAAGACTACATTGTGGTGGAGAATCTATCTTTTTACAAAATGTGACTTGTTACTTATAGCCTTTTTTAGTTACAATACCACAAGTAAATTTCATGGTTGGGTAAATACCATGGGTGAATGAATACCATGGGTTATGTCACTTACAATACCATGGGTGGATGGCACTTACAATACCATGGGTAAATTCCATGGGTGGACGAATACCATGGGTGGATGCCATTTTCTATTCGGATCAATAATCAGTTTGGTTTTCAACATGGGCTTTGAAATATTTGAACTTGTTAAATGCTTCATATACATCTTTTTATAAATGAAATCGAAGTCCTACTAGTATAATCTCAATAATTAGCATATAATATTGTTCTCCACTCAAGGTTTTAGTTCTTGAGGGTACATATAAGTTGGTGTGAACTAGCCACAAAGGCTTTGTTAACAAGGTTTCCTTAATCTTGAAGAGTACTCCAACTTTTTATCAATTTGACATGATTTGCACATTGTATTGTTTGGCTTTGAAATCCTAGAAAAGTAGCTTACCACATGCTTCTTGCTAAGATTAACCATATGATCGATGTTTAGGTTTCCCAACCTTCTATGCCATATCCATATCTCATCTAAATTCCCAAAATAAAATTTCTCATTTTCCTCATTGAGTATGTACACATTACTTAGTGCTCTCACAACCTTTCCTACTACTTTCCCTATGTTTTCCATCAACATTTCAAAACCATTGAACTGAATAGAGACATCATATTGATGGTCAGACATTTGACTCACACTCAACATGTTGTGTTTGATTCCAATAACAAAAAGAACATTTTCATCCTTTCCTCTTCCATTGTCCAAGCTAATTGTGCCTTTTCCCATCATCTCACCTAGATCATCATTTCCAAAGGTTTCACAACTCATATTGTCTTGTCTTAATGATATAAAAAAGATTGTGTCCATAATTTTTAAGCATTGATACGGTTCCATTATGAAATAGTGATCTTTGAGATATTCTATATAGTAAATAGCCTTACGATCAAAGTTTTTGCATGATTAATAATAACCATAAAACATATTTTGATACCTGGAATTAGATGGCCTGAGGGAAGGATCTTCTAATTCTTTCATGACTATCCTAATGAGGCCTTCCCTAATTTTTTAACTCGCCCTTTTAGTTGTTTGAATTGTTGTAGCCTTCCCTCCTTTTTTACTGCTAATTTTTACCAACGTTGTCCTCATTTTCCTTCTTGTCATTTTCTCTTCTTTGTTGATATTGTGGCTAATCATTTACATTTATGTGGTTTTTATGTTATTTGAGCACTTCAACATAGCTGTAAAGTTCTCTTTCTTCATCCTTATTCATGCTTGCATCTCCTCTGTAACTGAGACTATTTCTAATGAAGGGAGATCTATGAAAACTTATAATTTCATATAAATTTTTTGATCCTTTAAAAAATCTCATATTTTGGTTGAGCTGAGTGTGGGTCTTTTATAATACTTTTCTAATAGAAACAATTTTTTCCTCTAGATATTCACATTCCTTCCCCTTCTCTTTAAATTGTCCTAGAAGAGTGTCTTCAATATTCTTTGCTTCCTCCAACTCCACCTTTAGAAGAATAAATGATGAATCCTCAATTCTATCCTTTTCTTTTTCATTTCTTACCAAAAACACTTTTTGCTTCTTATTATTCCTAGGTTTTTGTATTTTTTCAAAGGAACTTACCAATTCACCTTGATATATACTTCATCCTATTATTCATATAATTTGTATTCTTATTCCCCTTCATATTTGGTGTCTATGGCCATGAGAAAGAAATCATTCATTATCTATTCATCAAAATATTGTTCGTCCTCATCCCATGAAGAGTTTCTATCCTCTTGGTTATAGAAGCTCTTCTTCTTGAAGTTTCTTTCCTTTTTCACTCTCCTATACTTAACCTTTTGTTTATTGTGATATTAAATATTTTCTTTCTTATGTGGTTATTTAGATCCATAGTGGCATTCTTTTCCACAATTGAAGCATTTGAAAGGAAACTTATCTTTATATGTTAGATTCTCTCTTCGATATTCTAACAAATTTGGCTTCTCTTCATCAGATCCATAGACTGAGTCTTCTTCATATTCTTTGGAATTCCTATAAGCATTGAAGGCTACTTCCTTTGATGTAGATCTATCTTTTGTAGTTCTGACCTCATTATAATTTAATGTCCCATTTATCTGTACCAATGTTAATTTACTGAGACCTTCCATCTCCTCAATAGTTGATACTTTGGCAATAAATCTGGAAGGAAGAGATCTTAACACGTGTTGAGCTACTATCGAATCATAAAAAATTTCACCAAGACCTTTTATGATGTTAACTATTTCATCTACATGAAGAAATAATTTGGCTATGAACTCTTCCTCATTCATCTTTAACGATTCAAATTGCATTATATAAAGTTTGAGTTTACCTTTATTTTCCTTACTATTTCCTTCATATAAATTCTTTATATTATCTCATATCTCTTTAGTCATCTCACAATTCATCACTTTGTCAAATTTATATTAAGAAACTCCAGTTATAATTGCATTAATTGTTTTCACATTATAAGAAAAAATGAGTGTTTCGTCTCTTCTAATCAATACAAGTGGATCTTCATAGCCATCCAACACTATATTCCAAACATCTTCTCTAAGGGACTTTAGATAAGTCCTCATTTTCACCTTCCAAAAGGTATAGCTTATTCCATTGACGAGAGGAGATTTGTTAGTAAGACTAACATCCTCGTTGGCCATGCTTCAGATTAGATCTGCTTTCTCGTTGTTAGACTATTAATGAAGCAATCTTTTCTAATATTAATTGCTGGAAATGAGGAAAACACTAAAAGGGAGGGGGGGGCTGATTTAGTATTTAAAAAATTTTGACAATTATTTAGCCAATCAAACACATTCAACAATAAAATAGTGCACCCCTCACATAAAGCTTGAACATAAGATATTTATGTGGAAATCGATAGGGGAGAAAACCATAAATATTATTTTAATTTTAATGTAAATGTAAGAACCAACATTAGTTGGCATTCGATTTTTTAGGAACCATCCTCCTTTTAATTTGCAAGAATCCACTTGTTGAAATCATCAGCTCCCACTTCTTTGCAGGCACCAACCTATTAGAGGCAGCAACCCCCTAATATTTGTAGGCACCAACCTAGAGAAGACTCCAATCCCATGGTATGAAAGAACCAACTAGCAATAGCCACTCAAATCCATCTTTCATACATTTTCATACCAATATCTATGACACCTTAATTAAAATGTCACTTTCAAAACAATCTCTATTCTTAGATACACTTCCTTTTTTTGGAACTTCTCCTAATTAATTTCTCAACAATTTAGAACACCAATGTTTCCTGGAAATAATAGCCTTAGATATCAACCAATATACCCTCTCAACCTCTGCACAACACATGTTTTCATAGTCTCATATGTGTAACAATTGACTCATCACCTCTTCAAATCTATGTTCCCTCTTTTATGCTGAATCTCCACATCTCATCATAATTGAACTTACACACTCTGCATAGCACACCACTATCTATTCTCACTTAGATGTCTTTAGCTTAGAATTTAGTTTCCATCTACTTAGTATCATTGCAACATCCTCTCATCATTCCTCACTTACTTCAGTGTGCTATAATTCCGCAGTTATCTTTCCCTATTGATCTGCATCAAAACAACTACTATTCATGTATTCCACTTCTATTTATATACATGGAGCTTTTGTTACTTGTCTAGTTCATATTACAATAATTTCACCTTTCAATTGAATTTTACTGCTTGAATCTATCACATTACCAATACCAACACTTGAATTCTATTTCCCTTGATTCATATAACTGAGGGCTAGAACTAGTGGTTTAAACTCGAACAAGATGGGTTTCATGGCATCTAATCCCTGACTTAAGGGGGAGCGAGGAAAGGAGCCAAGGTAGTTGAGTGGGAGAGTTGAGAAATGAGATGAGTATTTTGTAAGTAGCATTGCAACAATGAGTTGGCTAGAATAATACATTTGCATATAATGATGAGCCTGTAAATTTATGAAGAAATAAAGACAAAGAGCGGTAAGAAGCAATGACTTCAAGGAACCCCCTTGTGCCAAAATTGCAAAGATGGCTCAAAAGACAACCTTCACTCTAGGCTTAAGTGAGTGGGTAAGGATGTATTGTTGGTTGTTTAGGAACCCAGATACCCTAGCAAGGTTCTGGTAGCAATCAATTCTACTTTCTTAGCATTGATATCAAAGAAATATGTACCTTATGACGATATTATGCCTATTTCTCTTTGTAATTATGTGCATTAAATAATTTCTAAAACCACTTCTAGAAGACTCAAGCCTGTCTCTCAGTGAAACTTGAAGCAGACACATCATCCTGAAATAGCTTGGCAGGAGGTAAGGCAGTGCAATAAGTAAGTAGATGATTAGGGTTAGGTAGAGCTAGTTTTTGCTTTTGAACACCTTGATGAGAAAGGTTGACGTTCATCAAATACCTGGGAGCATTTCTACCCCAGATTTGTATGGCTCAAACCAAAGATAATTGATGAAGCCAGTTTGCAAGTGGATAGAGATTTTATAGCATTGCATGTCATGTGCATAGCCAATAGCAGAGGGTAAGTACGAAGGGTTAAGTAGGAAGGGTTAAGAGGGAGAAACATCAATTAAAAACAAACATATTTTTAAATGAACACGCATATCCTAGCAATCGGGGGCAAGAGAATTCCACAGTCCAACACACAACACAGAATATCTTTCATTTCATGATTCAAGTGCACTTATGTATTATGATTGAATCTTAGACAAGTGATCTAGCCCCACATCATGTTTGGTTGGATATAGGTATAGGTGTTCCCTACAAAAAACATAACTCAAATTACTTTTGAAAATAAATAAAGCCATTAAAACATACAAAAATAATTAGCTATAATCATAATTAAACCTGAATAGCCTCTGCAACAAAATCTCTAGATTCAAATTCTATTAAAGCATAATGACTTGATCCTTGACAGTTGCAATATAATCATAATTAAACCTGAATAGCCTCTGCAATGGAATCTATGGATTCAAACTCGATTAAAGCATAATGACTTGATCCCTGATAGTTGTAAATATTAGCATATCAATAGTGATTAAAATGTAATTCCTCTCCACGGAGATTTCAGGTGTTTGAACATTTTGAGAAATGTAAAACCACCCATTTGAGAAACATTGTAGCATGCGAAAGTAAAATTATAGAAGGATCACTATAGACTTATCTCGCTTTATGTGGAATATGTCACAACTTAAGATATGTCATAATATATGAACATGAGCTTGATTATGTAACTATAATAAGGAAGCTAAGAACTAGTAATCCATATTGTAATAAAACTACTTAATCATGTTGTAGTGACCAACTGAAGTAACAAAAGGTGGCATGGGTGTATTAGATGTAACTAAATATCTAGGATAGGCGTTAGTGGTTTCTAGTAGTAGTTATGTCAATTTAGTTTATGATTTTCACATTGATCAAAATGCATGGACTTCAATGTCAATAGAGCTAGTACAAAAGTCTCAGTCAGTAGGCCTTAGGGGTCCAACTTGAAATCTAAAGCTTACTAAGACAATTTGGTGACAACAAATTTCATATTGAATCTAACTCCATAGCTACAAAGATCTCTTTCTCTCCAAAACTCCCAAAGAATCGTACTAAGGCTTTCACCTAAGGCAAGAACCAGAAGAGGCCAAGAATTCAGTAGGCTTGAGTGCAGTGTAGTCTACCTGTAGAGCTATATCTCTATTACTATGACAACTTTTTGAAATAATGAAAATTTTGTGATTATATCCAAAACCCTGAGTATATCATCTCGAAAGTTATATTTCTAGTCTCAAGAATATCTTTGTGTTAATAAAATCCACAGCCACATGTTTGAATTTCAAGAACAAGAGTCCCTATGAAATATCGTGCATCCAAGGAGCAGTATGAAATTTGTCAATAACGAATTTCCCTGTGGTTTGAATATATATCCATTGAATTATTCGTAAGTCATCTACATGTCTGAATCATCCTATATCATGATTAGAATCAAGTCCAAAAGTTTGAAGGAAGTTGTGTTTTGGATTTGTACTAATGATCCTTAATCCAAGTCACAACATATCCAATGAATGGTTGTGCATGACATTCATGCATGTCATCTTCTAGTTTAAAAATATATGCTTCTAAGTTAAGTTGGATCTTCTAGTTACATATGAGGATCCGAAGGACATTACTTTGTGATATATGAGGATAGAGTACAAGTTTATTGTAATCTGAAGATGGCCTCAAGACACTTTACTTTGACTCTTTGGAGAATCACCATGTGGTATATATTCTGATAAAGAGACTGGATCATATTCAGGCATAAACCTTGTGTATAAACTCTATTGTAAGCATAATATTGACAAAAGTTTGAAGACCGAGATTCAAACTTTACCTGAAGACAAAGGTCCGAATTGATGATCTTGTACACTAGGCCAATACCTAGTAACATGTTAGGAAACCTATTGTAATCTGAAGATGGCCTTAGGACACTTTACTTTGACTCTTTGGAGAATCACCATGTGGTATATAGTTTGATAAAGAGACTGGATCATCTTCAGGCAGAAACCTTGTGTATAAACTCTGTTGTAAGCATACTATTGACAAAAGTTTGAAGACTAAGATTTGAACCTTACTTGAAGACAAAGGTCCAAATTGATGATCTTGTACACTAGTCCAATACCTAGTGACTTGCTAGGAAACCTCTTGTTGGGTGTATCAGGTTGAGATCCTTGAAGGAAAATTCTGTTTTTAGGGACAAGATCCTTGAGAATTGTCTTCCTGAAGCATGCCTCCATGAAAAAGTTCTAGATTCCACTTGGGAAAGGTTTTGTGTAATTCTGAGACTCTTTATGTGTGAGGACCTGTAGATAACTTGATGCCCTAAAGTTGACTCCTTTACAGTGGAGGACAACCCTATGAGCTAATGGAGAATCACATTGCCATGACTGTCCGCATGAAATCTATGTGAACTAAGAAGAACATTTCTAGCAGTTTGAAATAATTTTCTGTGGCCCAACAACTAGAAATCTGAGGTATGTATGTTACAGGAAGATAATATTCATCTATTGAAGGTATGAACAGGGAAAATTGACAAGGTATGTATCTTGTTTTACATTGTTCAAGATCTAGGCATGAATATTTGTTAATGTTTCCTTCCTAAGTTGAAATGCTCTTGATTATATTGCTGAAGAGTTGTTGAAGCTCCATAGAAAGTATATGGTTAGCAAATCTAGAACTTGTAACAAAATGCGTTCTTGTAGAACTCACAATTAGATTGGCAGGTTCTGGGGATTTGAATATTGACCCTTGCAAAGTATGATTCAGGAAAACTTCACTGTTGTTGAAAGAAGTCCTAGATCTTGGGAATGGAAAATAAAAATATTAAAATAAATATCGTGCAGCTCATGCTTAAGAGGGAGTTGTCGTTGTTCATAAAAGATAAGTGTTATATCTTTCTTCTTTTACTATTATTGATTTCTTCACTAAATCTAGTATCCTACTTTATTTTCATTACTTGATTATAATTATTTTTTTATTCTCTCTGAAGAGGATTGCAAGTAAACACTAAAAACTGTCTGCGCTAGAAGAAGTCATAATATCAAAACAAGGACAAATTTTGTGACTAGCCTTAGGATTCAAAGGGGGCTTTGAATCTTGAAAGGGTTGTGGATTTAAAGTCTTTAAGAATTATATTTTATAGCCAAAGCTGTGATAGGCCTTTAACAAGCCTATCCTAGATGTAGATGAAGTATTTGCACTTAAGGGACAAGCTTGGACTTGTTAAGATAGGTTCTCAGTAAAAGGATAGACATATTCCCTATGTGTCATGTTTGACTAGATTAGGGAATATGGTTCAATAGTATCATGGACAGATATTTTACCTTAGGGCTAGTAGTCCAAAATGGGAAAATTATTCTACCCTAGGCCAATACCTAGTGACTTGCTAGGCAAACTCTTGTTGGGTGTATAAGGTTGAGATCCCTGGAGGAAAATTCTATTTTTAGGGACAAGATCCCTGAGAAGTGTCTTCCTGAAGCATGTCTCTATGAAAAAGTTCTAGATTTCACTTGGGAAAGGTTTTGTGTAATTCTGAGACTCTTTATGTGTGAGGACCTATAGATAGCATGATGCCTTGAAGTTGGCTCCTTTACAATGGAGAACCACCTTGTGAGCTAATGCAGAATGACCTTGCCATGATTGTGCACATGTAATCCATGTGAACCAAGAGGAACATTGCTAGCATCTTGAAATAATTCTCTGTGGCTCAACAACTAGAAGTTTGAGGTATCTCTGTTATAGGAAGATAACATTCATCTATTGAAGGTATGAACAAGGAAAATTGACAAGGTATGTATATTGTTTTACATTGTTCAAGATCTAGGCATGGATATTTGTTCATGTTTCCTTCCTAAGTTGAAATGCTCTTGATTATTACTGAAGAGTTATTGAAGCTCCATAGAAAGCATATGGTTAGCAAATCTGGAACTTGTAACAACATATGCATTCTTGTAGAACTCGCAATTAGATTGGCAGGTTCAAGAGATTTGAATATTGACCCTTGCAAAGTTTCCATTGACTTCTACAATTGAGATCCGTCAATCCAATGTTGTCTCAAAATTTCCAAGTATACTTAACTATGAAGAAAAATATGAATTTTTCAAATATTCATTAAAATTTATAAAATGTGGGTTTGAATGCTAAAAGTAGTAATAGGTCAATGAAGAGTCTTCACTTTTGGAGTTCATACAGTGACAAACTAAGCCACAACTCAAATTATCTAAACATGAATCAGATAGCTACAAATAGAAATATTGGTCCTCCATTTAAGATAAAATTATTTTATCTTATAAATCACTAAATATTTTTTAGGGACCTTATAAAATCAATAGAAATTTGAATTTTTTTACAAAAATATAATCAAAAATTTTACAAATTGTATATTAATAACTAGTAATATTGGCCAAATTTTTTAAACTTAAAGATAAATTTCTATAATAAGGATGAGATCAGGTGAACCAACCATTTGAAAAATGTAGCCAGAGTCTGCTGAAGGACATTTTCATCTACTAGACCAGGTGATTCTTTCATCTTGGTATGTACTCGTCGCATCTCCCAATAATTTTAGGCCTTGAGCAAAAAGATTTGGAGGGAATAAGAACAAGATGGAACAAAAGCTCTTAGAATATGTCTGTGAATATGGAAATCCAAATGTTGTAACAAGCTACACAAAAAAGAAGATACTTATATTAGTGTTTTGGATTACATGAACTCTGCCTTTAGGAGTTATGAAAAATGATAGATTTATGGAGATTGTACAAATGACTGAAACGTGAACATAAAGAAAACACTACTACAACTAAAAACAAACCCATGTTAAGAACCCAATTATGTAGATGATAGATCTGAGAGTGAAGGCAGATAACAAGAAGGCAAATCCAATCTGTTGCATGATCTTGTGAAGTGAGTATCTGTTATTCATGCCTAAAGATTGCAATCCAAAATAATTTAGTCTGAATGTATATTCCTCCTCTTTTCCCTTAGTTTAAAGTCATTTCCTCTCTCAAATGTGAAATCTGTATTTTGAAATAAATGTTTACCTCACTATTTCAATGGTAACATATTAACATGTGGTCATTCAATATAAATGTCAAGATGAACCATATACATACATAGTGTGTATCAAATATATGCATATTTGTGTCATCATCTGCACTCATGAATTATGATTGAAATGTTGATGGCCTCGATGTGCATCTGGAATTCTTCTTTTTTTAAAGAAAATCAAAATATTTACTCTATAGGTTAAAAAATAATTGGGATGGATGTTCATGTCCTCACCATGTTGAACTGAAAGAGAAAGAACAAAAGAAACAAAATTGAGAAGCTGTTCTTGAGGAAAAATTTGAATTGGAACAACATTCGAAAGAGGACCATGAGAATCATAGATACAAAAGTGAGGATGCCTTCCAAGTTAGTCAAGTGAACCAGTAGGCTGAATTATAAAGCCCCATGATAGACATTGACTGTTAGATCACAAAAGACAGTTAGATAATAATGCTTATAGCAACTTGTAAAGTTGTTAAGTGCAATCATGATTCAAATCAAAATAAATCATTTCTTGCGTAAATTCAAATGTTAAATCAAGAGTGAGAAATATTTTTGAAATGTGTTTTAGAAGAATTTGGAATTTTCAATAGAGAACCAAAAAAGGGAAATCATTGACATGGATACCTAACAAATTTTAAGCTCCTTTATGGCAACTATAGAACCTAGTTGAATGACAAACCCGAACATTGCAGCAATAAGAAAAAATATGGGCCCAACGTGTCCAACAATAGAGAAAATTTCAATGGCTCGATGTGCAAATTCCTTTAGTCCTGCAGTCCAGCTAAAGTTGGAATCTACATCCAATAACAAAACTAATGTATAATATGCATTTTTGGCCATGGAATATAGGAGCAAACTCAACCAACTTGTCAGTATAATTGAAGGGGTGACAGTTGGCCACTACTACACATCCTCTAGGGGTGTAGATTTTGACCAGTCCATTGTAACACTAACTATGTTTAACTCATTAAATTAAAAATAAAACCTTGCCAAATCAAGTGACATATGACCATATGGCTATCTACTACGAACCCCTCTTTGAGTGGACTCTCAATAAATAAATGAATTCACATTATTGAACTGGTCTATAGTATAAGTGGCATGATCCCTGCATGAGTTACTCATGAAGAGTTTATTTTGAGATAAAATTAAAATCCTTTTTGATAAAAACCTCAATTGCATGGCATGTTTATAGTTTGTGCTTTTATTCTTGTTACATTATCATATGGTGTTATACAATACAATTTGTGTTATTAGAAGAAATAAGATATGTAGAAGCAAAAAAATAACCACAATCACTACAAACCTTGTAATCATATAAGTCACTACCCCCATTGTGGCTGCTTTCACTAAGAGTCCCACTAAAACCATACCTCTTGGCTCGTTTTGGATCAATAAGTGCTAGGTATTGGAGTTTTTTTGTTGCCATTGCCTTCTTGGACCCTAAAGACTCTAACGACAGTTGATTTAATTGCGAGGAAGATGACCCATCCATGGAATTTATATGACAATGACGAGGCCGACTAGCCCCTGTAGTACCAAGGTTCCCTTTCGTATCTTCTAGGTTACCTTCCAATCCAGAAAAAACAGCATCGACATAAAGACTTCTTGAATGACGTAGAAGTTGATTAGTCTTAGCACCTGAGGGGAGGTTCGATCCATCTCCCACTGCAACATTCAATGGCTCTCAGAAAGAAGTCAATTTCTCCATATCCATGTACATGGAAATCATATCTACAGCCTCAGTTGTGTCATCAAAGACCGTGGGCAGGTCAAAACCAGCAAAACCAAGATCACCATCAAACATGATATCGACCGGTAAGCGAAATGCAATCTCTGACTGAGCCGTACGATGGCCTCCTCTCCAGGGTGGAACATCTGGGATCCTATTAACATCAGTACTAAATTTTTTTGAAGGACCTAGATTCCTTGAGGGCTCTATAACACCAACAATACCAGACAAGCTCACAGGTTCTTGCATAGTCACATCCATGGCCATTGAATTACCTGAAGAATCCAAATTCATTTGGGTGTGGGTGAAATCTAGCATCAGGCCTATTCTTCACCCCCATCATAAAATGTGAAACAATTTATGAGGGTTTCAAAAGTTGATTAAAGAATTCAACAATCTATTAAATTAAGCCCATTTGCATGTGAGTATATGAAAAATAAGTACAAAACTAGCAATCCATATTCTTCGAGATATCAAAATCAACTTTACAATTGAATAATCATATAACTTAGCTAAATCTAAAGACCAGAAAAATAACTTGTAAAGGCCCTATATATTTCCCTAACCGAGCCTTCTAGTGACTGCACAACGGATAGTTGAAATGCCAAGGACAAGGAGAAACTGTGTGATTTTACTTGAGTACCTAAATTTAGGGTCTACGCCATTGAAAAGAAACTATTACATCTACTGCAATATCCTTGTCCCCACACTGCAATCTCACAATATTCTACCATTGTTTCTCTGGTAGCTCTAACACTAAGAACTTCAAACCAACTAAGAACTTCAAACCAACTCTGCCATAATAAGAATTATTTGAAAGTTAAGGTTCACAAAAATTAAAGTGTTTAAAAAAATAAAAATAAAGGACCTCCATGTGGGCCCTCCCATGAGCACCACATGCCTCACCTTCTTCTCCATAACATACCACGCAGGGCGTAAATCATGCCACTTAACATTGTATCATGGTAATATGTCTAGTAATATGTCAATACAGGAGGCAGCTCACTAAAGGCAAGAAAAAGGGAGCGAAGGAACTGAACGCGGGTCTCCTCTATGAAGTTCTCAGGGGAAGGTAGTGAGGCCGTTGAAGGCATGCTCCTTCTCACTTAGGTGTTGCCCCTTGGCTCTGGAGAGGAAAGTGAGGACCTGCTACCCTGCTCCCATCACAAATAGGGGTTCCCAAATAAGCTTTGTTCTGCTCACGGGTCTATATCTGCTCCCTGCTGCTAGCATTGCTACTGTTACATCTGCCTTTGGTGGTTCATTTACCTCCGTTGTGGCCTTAAAGGCCTATAATGGGGCAATCCTAGGCCTTATATAGAATCTGGCCTTAGCCTAAAAGGGTGTATGTACCTTGGCCTTCTGTGCTTTGTGTCATCGAGCCTTAAAGATCTGCCTGGTAGAGTAGGTGACCCATGGCTGGAGCTTGAAGCAAGAAAAGACAATCGTGCCCTCCCACTAGATTCCAATTTCCACATACTATCAACCTACAGTCCGACATTGTTGGAATGTAGGGTTTCATCAATGGCGGACACCCATGGTGATACTGATTATTTTCGTATGAATATTGAAGGGAAAACTTGACGTTGAAAGGAGAGGTTGCAGTTCCAAAAAAGAATTGCATAGATGAGCAGGAATAGTACCTTCATTGATGCAGAGAAGCTCCCAGTAGTGTAACTGTTGTTGCTCAGTCTTAACCTCTGCTATTTCTCAATCTTCACCTATGTTTGTTGTTCCTGAGTCTTCACCTGTGTCTGTTAATGAGGAAAATCCCATTAATGTCAGTTAAATTAGTGACAGTGGTGAATGGAGCACTTCCATTGAGGAAGCACAACGAGAAGACTTCGATTGAGGCAGAAGTAGACTTCCATTGAGGAAGAGTTGCAAAAGTCGACTTCAACAACATCAGGCATTATGAGAAAAGGTAAGAGAGCTAGTTGTCACGTCATTTTCTTCGCAATATTCATTTTATTTGCAATCTTCATATCAATTTCATATAACTAGAGAACAAGGCATCAAGTAAAATCTACTAACTCAGAAGTATTGCCAAGAATGAGTGCTAGTGGGTGCTTGTCGTGCTTAGTCTAGTGAGTGCTTGTTGATGCTTGTGAGTGTCGTAAAGTAAGGTAAGGTATTCAGATATCAATTTGACAGAAGGAAAATTGTTCACAGCCTACCCGAAGACATCCAAAAAATGGCGTGGACTCTGCAACTCCTCAAATGCTCAGATATGTGTGCTTCAAATGATCAGATCTATGAACTTCTGTGTAGGCTTAGATCTGCTTCAGCGTCTTTTGCCAAAGATCTAGTTCCAAAGCTAGACAGAGAGCTTGAAGAAGATCCACAGTCAATTAATCAATTGATTGCGTGCATCCATCCACCTGTAGTCTACATGCATCCACATGTAGTACCTAAAGTTACCGCTCCACTGCAACAACATGAAGTTGCCACTCCACTGGAACAACATGAATTTGCCATTCCACTGCAACCATAGCAAGCAACTCAAACTAATGTTAGCACCATTGCAACCATAATGTTAACACCACTGCAACCATAGGAAGCAACTCAAACTAATGTTAACATTAGTTTAGTAGTCCAAAACATTTAAAAAAAATGAACAGCCTAAAATCACAATAACCTATAGTCCAGCCTCTTCCGCCTTGGGAAGAGGTCAAATAATACCAACAAATTCAATGACAAGGTAAATAACGAACATGAAAAGACATGAAATAAGAAAGTTTTGGAAAATGGAGACCAAGTAATGCTAAATGACTACAAACTGATTACTATAGTCCCATGCCATTCCCAGAGGGTAGGGACTAATAAGGTCAACCTGGTGACCTATGTGATCCAGTCAAAGCACATTGTAATGACTCTTGGAACGAATTCTAAGGCATTATAATCTACCATGTAAATTTTCTATGGACCAATCAGAACTTTCCACATACCTTGCCTCTTCACGTGTCATATGTCAAATATTCACATAGCCAAGAAAAAATGTTGAAAGAAATTGTTTCATATCTCGATCTTGATGACAACACTTCATCATCTCGGACACATCACTATCACTTTGTCATCCACTTGGATACATGTCACACTGGATATTAAATTGGGTGTATTTCATATCTTAATCATCGCACATGTGTGAGCCTAGTATGGATTTGGACCATTGGATCCATGACACACAATATTGTCCACAAACTTCATCCACGTTGTACACGTGATGTGAATATAAACTAATGGATTGAAACTTTCCCTGTTGTTACATCCATTATGCACATACTCACACTATAACCTTTGCTAGTTGTTTCCCATGACACTAAAAATACACTTGCAATGTTCCTTCTAGGAAACCACTAGTATGTGTGGCACATGGGGGGTGGCATAACCAATCATAGGTTTCCATGTATCCATCAATAAACCATGACGATATCCATTATGGGGTGGTACCTCCGTATTAACTTTGGGATGTCCCTGGGTCGTCTCTTCTCATAGATCTACCAAAGTTTCTAGATTCGATAGTGAGGCCTTTTGCCACTAGTTGTGTCTTGGGTCCACCTATTAGTTTAGACACACAAATTTGGTATCTGCTTTGACTATCCTACCACATATAAAATTCATCTTCCTACTTATTTCTTGAGAGTTGTTTGCCATATGCCATTGGATAGGTCTCTAAAATGGATATTCAATCAACCATCTCTTAGTATAAAATGGACTAAGCAATTGCATTTGAATTACCTGTAAATAGATGATACTCAAATTACAACTATAAATGACAACATATTCAATAAGCTCCCCCTGAACTTGACATCAATAACAACACATACTTAACAATCCTCCAACACATACAATAATTAAATGACTTCCATGCTCTAAAATAACATATATGAGGAAATACATGATAAAAGGTAAAAAATGGATAAAAACCTCTCAAATTGACATCAAAATAGTAGTTAGAGTTGGTATGGTCTAAACAATAAAATATGATTGCTTAACCATATCAAGTCAAATAACCAGATCAAGGTATAGCTAATTTCAATTTTTATTATTATTTTATTTTTTGGTTGAAATGAGAGAAAAAAACTATCAGAATGTTGGTTTCATAATTTTAATTGATAGCAAATTAGTTATTTTAATGAAAATAACTTGGGAAAATGGCTCCCTTGAATATTTTTGTAGAATAATGATGTAAAAGTTGGTTTTAACATGGGGAGCCCCTACAATAATATTGTTTGTTGGTAATGCTAACAATTTGGGCTACATGAGTCATTTATGTGTGATAACAAAGCCTTTAGATGAGGGTATATATTATTACAATATTAGTTTCAAGACATCTCATTACATGATTCTCTTTCATTATACAATATCTATCTAACCTCCTAGGAAATTTCTAGTAGGTGGGAAATTCCTATAAGCACTATTGCAATTATTGCTTTCACAGTATAACTTCTACATGGGCCTTATTTAATAAAGATATCCCCAATACATAAAAACCTATCTATGTACTTAAGGGATTAAGGTAACAATTTTGTAAAGGTTCAAATGTCATTTCTAGCTTTATTATCCTCTAGTAAAAAATTTATACTTTCTCCTTCAGTTATTGACTCATCATGTTTTAGATTTGCACATTGATGGCCCTAAGTTAATCCAATATCTCCATCTTTAATTACCTATGTTGGATTTCCTTTCTCCTCAATGTTTTAGAAGTTGGTTCAACATCAAAGATTCAGTGACTTTGATACTAATATGGTAATGTAAATGGGGGACTTATATCCTACTCATTTAACAAACACAAATACTAAATAATTTTAAATAGATGAAATTTCAACTTTTTGAAAATTTAGACCTATTGAAGCTTCTCTATTGTGAATTATTGATACGAAAAATGAATGTTCTATTTAGAATTGTATATGTACAAATCTGATTGCTTTTCTTGTATGGTTAAGACCAAGGCTCAACGTAAGATGTGAACCAAACTTTTATTCTAATCATCAATAGACATATAAGAATGGTTTTCCCTTTAGATTAGTTCATTTGTTGGTTTATTTTCATGCGGGGGCAAAGCCAATGGTGAACAATAAGAGGCAAGTTCACTCTATTTCGAAGCCAATTACATCACCTACTATACCTATGGAACGAACAACAACAAAACTTGGTTATAGATCTGTCACATAACTATAATTTCATATGTATTCAAACAATTATGTATTTAAGACATCTTCAAATTCATACCATTCCCAAATTTCGATTATAATTTCAAATTAATTGTTGCGCATAGACGAGGTTATGTCAATAAAGGGAAAAAACAATGATTTAGCGAAATAAATAAGTCCTTACCTCTAAGAACGCATTGCACCAAATAAATGGTTCCCAATGCAATCCAATGGCAATACTCATGGTTTGAATACTGCATATAAGCAAAATCAACGAAAATTAATTCCGTCTAGTTTTCCAAACATGGCTTAAGGGTGCATGGCTAGACAGTAAGAAATTTTAGGTGATAAATTAAATAAGAGACTAAGAAACTACCAAATTGTATGATAGCTGTGGATTCTCACTACCTCTGGGTTATGGGCCGACAGCGTTTCCGTTGTGGTACTCGGTTCTCCATAATTCTTAGATTTCAAAATGCACCAGCGATACAATACTCACCATTTTCATTTTCGGGCGAAAATTATAGAATGAAACACCCACAATCCCAATGCTCGATATGATTGATCTTTAACCTGCAAAATGATACAGACTCACAAGGAGTAGGTTTTGTAACCCATCAATCCATACTAAAGGCTCTTCACATTCTCTTGTACCTATCAATATTAATATCGACTCTCCATTCTATCCACAAACCTTGCACACTCTGTACAGCCCTCATCCACAATCATTTTAGTGTTTGAAAAAAAAATGAACAATACTTACAGGTCCGTGACTTTAGAATCTATTACCGCAAGTTTTAGAATTTGATTCCTTTAAGGAGTAATAATAACACATACCATTCTTTTGACCCAAACTGAGAGATCCAAACGACCTCATGCCTTCACATATCTATCATTGCATCTAAGAAATTAATTAAGTCTTCTGCAAGTTTTAGTGGACCAAGGTTAGTTTTTTTTTAAGATTTGGAGATAAAGTTTTATGATTACCCGATAATTTATTGTGGGTTTGGGGAGCAATATTATACCATCTGGGTTTATATTGGGAGATATATATAAGGGAAAAAATGACATAATATATTGGGGATATATAGGCTTTAAAGAGTTTTTATATTGGAAATATAAAAAATAGAAATAAATTAATTAAAAAATATAAAAGGTATAAAAAAAAAATGTTAATAAAAAATGAATACCTACAATTTAGTGAAAAAAAAAGATTTTTTAATAAGAGTAAAATGTATTTAGTTTATTTAATCGTGTTAAATAATGTGATTTTAAAAATATTTTCAATACATATTAAAATAAAAATATTATTTAGGCCGATATGCTTTTCTTTTGAAAGGGACCTTCGTCGTCCCTTTCGTTCTTCCGCTGACACGCGGCGTCGGGTCCTTTTCGTCCTCATACCGACATCTGGCGTCGGGCGGGCATAACCCCTGGCGGTCTTCTGCGGTTACCAGTTGCGGTTCTGTTCACGAACGGGAACGGGCATAACTCCTCGAGTGGTTTCTGCAGCCGATTTTACAGTCAGTTGTTACCCATTTTACGGCGGAGTTCCAGGACAGCACTTGGGTGCAGCACAATCCCAAGTCCAAGTGCACGACTTGTGAACCGTAGATCTTAGACGATTTCCTACCACTAGATGATTTCAGGCGGTGGAGAATATTACAGTGGAAGGTTGTTACCGATCACCACACTGATAACTGATCTCGAAAGGGTTCCCAACACGAACACCTCCTCTGCATCCCTCCAGGCCACTAGAAAATTCATCTTTGGAAAGTGATGGCGCAGCGAAGCATGCCTTACCGTTTCATTTCAACCCAGCCTCTCTGCACATCCGGTCTCTGCAACCTGCAACCAACAGAACAGAAACCCTCTTTGGCAACACTCCTTAGTCGGCTTACCTCTGCCAGGTAACACTATTCTTACACCGATTCATTGTACCTCGTCACGCAGAACCCGACCATAGCAAGGTAAGATCCCTCATTTTGGAATGCAATGTTTTTTTTAGAGTTCGGCTCAATTCTGGTAATAACCCTGCACCGAATGATAGGGGATAAGATGGCAGAGAGTGGCAGCAATTTCTCAGGTAAAATTTATAATTTATTCATACCCTATTTTTTCTCCAGGGCCTATCCTCCTCATGGAACACGACACTAAAATTGGGTTTTGATGTGGTTGCAGGTACAACATTCACCAAGTCCCCCTCTCAACTCTACACTCGATCTAAGATTCTCCAGGTTCCCTCTCTCAAAGGTGGTTTGATTTTGTTTATGGTTGTAGGTTTGCTTAAGACCTGAAAGTCAATGGAATGAGATTTCAAGAGCTTTTCTCATCAATTACAGAACTCGAAAGAGAGCTAGGCAATTAAAATTTGATTGGCTTATCGTTGGAATTGGGGTGGTCTTCCGCAGACACTCTCCCTGAGAACAGATTTCTTGAATTAGTGGGAATGTTTAGATCACTGAAATTGCTTACCATTGATTTTGGTTCTGTATTTTCAGCGGAAAAATGGATTGTTGTTCCTCTGTTGTGAAGAGGTAATCAATTTAGATATCAAGTAGTCTTTTGTTCTACTTTAGATTACAGGAGCTAATCATTAACAAATAATGTATATCGCAGCTTCCTCGTGAGTTGTAGGAGTTGAATATTAATGCAAGCGGCGCCGCATCTTCAAGTGCGTTGAGCAGTCGCGAGCCGTTTGATGTTGAAAATTATATGAGTTTCTGTAGAAATATCTCTAGCTCCCACCAGTGAGCCATGACATCGTTTTCCGGATTTCCACAATCATTTCCCATTCATTTTTGGGAACTTAAAAACATAAGGCATTTAGATATATCGCGTTGAATTAATCTGACTAAACTTCCTAATTCCTTTTCTGAATTATTGTGTCTCCAATATCTAGCATTGAAATACTGCATTAATCTGTCCATCCCAATGGACATTTTGGGATAAATATCCACACTTGAATATGTCGACTTCAAAGGCTGTTCTAAATTGATACACTTTCCGCAGGGAATGGCAAATCAAAGGTCGTTAAAGTATCTGAACCCGAAATTTTGCTTCGAATTGAGGACATTGCCAGAGCTTTCAAGTCTTGTACATCTTGAATTTCTCAACATAGATGGGTGTGTCAAACTGGAAACCCCAAATCTTGAATGTCTGAGAATACTTAATGGATCAAACCGGAGGCGTCTTGGATGCTCAAGATTTTAGGTCAGTGGGAACGGTTGAATCAGAGTGAAAATATTTCTTATTAATGAGACTATGCAAGCAGCTTTTACTCACAGATTTTTGTTGTTACAATAAGTGCAGATGTTTGTTGGTATCGTCCCTATTGTGGTGCCATTAAAGGCAGATACCCGACCTCCTTTTTTGAGCCAAGGGCTAGCAACTAACGGAATGGGAATGCTTCCCACTGGTGTTATGGAAGGGAATCACTCTACAGTGCGGATAGATGGAAGCATTGGTAGATGGGTCAGGGAAGGTCAAAATAGGCAAATGACTGACTATGAAGAAGATGCAGAATTGGACAATGGATATGTTGATGTGAAACATGAAAGGGGTAGGTCAACTGACAAAAGGCATAGAGAAGGTATCTACGAAGAAGATGCAAGATTGGACCATGGATATGGTGTTGTGAATTATGAAAGGGGCAGGTCAACTGGCAGAAGAGATAAAGAAAGTACCTATGAAGAAGATGCAAGACCAGACCGTGGATATGGTGAGGTGAAACATGAAGGTCAGGTGCCACAAAGAATCAAGAGAGAGGATTAAATAGTCAGTGGGTTGGAGCTCCCGAGAGGATATGCCTTGATGATAGGGAAGTAGATTGGAATAGGGATCGCTACGGGGATGGCAGAGATACATCTAAATATCAAAGGGGAAGAGATCAAAGATGGGAAAAGAATGAATGGGAGAAAGAAACAAATTTAACACGTCAAAGCAATCAACGGTCTCAATCTAAGGAAATGAATTATGTCAGGAGGCAACAACTGGCATCAGGAAGGAAGTAATACACACAGAAATGGTATTTGGAAACCTCCTTTTCCATGCTTCTGCTTTCCATGTATTTGATTTGATGTTAAGAAAAGAGCATATTTAGTTCATGGTTGGTTTTGTGTATTTGAGTGTCTATCTGATAGTCTTTCTTAGTCAAATTGCATTTTCATTGACAGAATTACAATCTTAAGAGGGTATAAATGAAACTTCTGATGAAGGTGGGATTGTGTCCTGAACATTGCAGAAATGTATGTTTGAGATAGTACCAAAAATAGGAACGCTTCTTGTCTTTGATGAATGAAGGCAATGCTTGGCGAGGTTTTATGAAAGCTTCCTCTGAAAATGCATTCAACGACGTCGATAAATTGCTTACAGGTCTTGTACAATTTTTAAAACGACATTGGAATTATCCCATATATTTGCTTAAGGGAAATTTTCCTCAACATGCCTAGGATATTCGTGCTGCGGGTTTGACAAAGGGCAGAAATTTGAAAGAGATATTGTGGAACTTGTCTTTTGTGTATTAGGTTGGGATAAGTCCACACAGAGCTAGCTGGTGCAGGTAAGATCAGGACTTGGTCTTCATCAGGAGGTAATACCCAACAATTAATTATACACCACTATTTATTTCTTTTTTCTTATTGCACTAAATGTTCAATTTAAACACCATAAAATGTGAACACGTAATGGGGATAATTGTCACAATTCATTAATGTATGTTATGGTTTATTTCTACCAAATTATGATCCTTAGTATCTCTAAGTTTTGAATTCTGTCTGAACTATCCAATGGTTTTGTTTTGGTCCTCCACTTAGTTATCCAAAAGTTAAATGCTGGCATCTTGGTCTAAGACCTAGCATAGCTAAGTTGACCAAGATGCCAGCATTAGCTTTCAGAAAATCAGTGCTTTGATCCCAAAGGGCATGGATTTGAGAGAGCCTCATGAGAATTTGTATTGTTGAAAGGTGATAGATTCATTTAGTTGATGAAAAAGTACATTTTCCTGAGAGGCAAGAAAAATATATATACAATTGTCAACTAATTATCGAATATAAGAGTTTATATAGTTCCATGGGTGACTCCTTTCAGATTTATATGAAGAATAACAGCTTTTGGCTACCATTGTGTGCTGACAATACAACAACATAGCAGCCAACCTATATCCAAAATTGTTTTTGAAAGATTTGGAAACTATTCATTTTTGCCCCTGTTGCCTGTATGGGTTAGGATTTATTTGTACAGTTCAATATTTTTTCATGTAAATTTCCATTATGTCAAGATCGATTATTCCATTAAGGTCTTACGGATCCTCAGGGCTTTAGTAATCTATAAAGCCTCAGCCTGCCTTAATTTCTTTTTTTTCCTCCTTCAACACTACACTGTCTGAACAGACAGCGATATTCATGTGTTTTCTGATACAGAGATAAGTTGTTATTGTTTGTTGTGTTCTTGGTCACAGATTTTGCTTTGGATACTGATGTTACAGTGTTTCCCACGCAGTTTCAGAGTACAATGGATTCAAATAAGGCTGAAATTTTGGGATCGCAAAAGAAGCAACACCATGGTCAAGAACACCAACAGAACCATGTAAAAGGTACCATCATTTATTTTTTCTTCAGATTGTTTAGTGGCAGTCCAAATCTCTACACAAGCTATTTCTGGAGTGGGTCCTATGCTTGAACTATTCAAAACGAATAGTATAGTTTTATCTTCCCAACGATCCGTATCTCAATAAGAGTTGAGCTGGACTTTGTTTTGGATGTATATGAATTCCTACCAAGTTGACATTGTATTTAACATTTTTCTCATCTCGCTCTCAGTGGGGTCAGATTTTGTACGATGGATAGTTACATGGATGGCTGACATACAATCCCTTAAAAAGAATGAAAAGTTGTTTAGTTTTAAAACATTATTGAGAATTTCAAATCATATATGAATTTAGTTATCAAAAGATTAGAAAAAGTTGAAAAATAATTATTTTAATTTTTTTAAATGTAATTATCATCTTTTAAGAATCTTAGATGGTCACATTAGTGATCATCATGTTATATCATGTTATAGGGATGAAAGGAGGTAAATTAAAAAAGGGCCAACTTCATTTAACAGACCATGTCAAAAAGCAACTAGGTGCAGACCCAGAACATTGCTCCCTGGCATCTTCTTTATACTATGGAGGACCTGATGAACATTATGATTTGCTGCCAAGAACAAAAGTTGATCAAGCTGAGGTGAATTTTCATTCCAAATCTGGGTCTTTCTATCATTTAAAGTTGATCAAGATGAGGTGAATTTTCATTCCAATTTCAGATGAAGTGAATTTTCATTCCAATTTCAGATGAAGTGAATTTTCATTCCAATTCTGGGTCTTTCCATCATTTATGATGCTATTTTAGTATAGCTTTACAAGGAAAAACTAAACTGGAAGTGAAACAATATCTAAGTTTATGTGAATTGTAGTTGGTTATTTTTCCGTCTTTACTGGATATCAGAATCTACAATCAACATAAAGATATAAAAAATAACTAAATTTACTAAACTAAATTTCAATTTAGTGATAAACTTTACATTTTAATTATATTTTTCCTTGCAACAACGACAAAAAATTAAAATGGAAGTGAAGCAACTACAGGAGGCTATGGATCCATTCAATCTTCAATATGCAACCAGTGGCAATTGGTGGAAAGGTAAAGTGACAATACCTAAGTCATTTATGGTTTTGAAAAAGTATTTTCAGGTCACTTGAGTTAAGAAAGAATTTAACAGAATTCACAGGATTTTATAAGATGTAGCTTGGATGATAATGGTATGTGATTAAACGATTTTGTTATTTGTTATGTAATAATATTCTTTTCTACTAAGGTTTTATTTGCATGTTTCTTGGACTTGCAATTGATCTGGAGGTTGTATTTGCTTTTGTTACAGGTTCCTTATATTATTGAGATTTTGGATTCAGTAATTTCCACTATGTAAGCTTCATTTTGTTCGTCGACCTCAACCAGTTAAGAGAATATATTTACATTCCACTTGTGGAACTCTCAGTTATTTCGGGGAAATAATTGAACAAGAAGTTGAAAATAAGCCGAAGAAAAATAATATTATATTATTTTTCACGTTTTGCAGAGTCCAGACTGTTCGAAATCTTTAGGCACACTTCCCAGTGGATGAGTAAATTAGGCTAAGAGTGATAGTGTTTCGTGTGTGAAATTAGGTAGGTGAATGATTATACTCTGCAGATATAATATTTCTAACAACTACTCTGGGCTGTGTAAGAGGTGCAAATAGTATTATTGTGCACATTATCTTTTGAATAATCTAAAAATTTTACCAAAAATGGTTTATAGCTTCCCATCACAATAATATAAACGTACTGATAATATATAAATAGTCTGGATATCTCACTCATATCCATCTGAATACAAGATATTCTATAATTTTTTTTATGCAGGATTTTTGGGATGTGAGGCTGTCAGATAATGATATCCATAAGGTACAGATTTCATCTAATCTTCAAACTTAGCAGGGTCCAGTGCCGTACTCATTGAGTATTTTGTGTTATGTTTGGAAACTTTAGCAAGTACAGGGTTAAAGAACACATAGCACTCAAAGGAAGTTGAGCATATCTTGGTATTCAAATCGACAATGAGATAGGCAAGAGATAAATAGCAAATCATACCCCAAGCTTTCAGGAGCATAATCAGTAGCTTCAGCACCAAAGGACAAGTGGAAACAAAGTCAACCAAATCCCATATTTGCAGGCACTTTTCAGCAGTTAGAAGATAAGAACATTGAACACTTGGTAGTTGAATTTTTCTTCAAGAGATGTTGGTTCAAGCCTAAAGGATGTGAAGACAATCTGAAGCATCTTGATGGCATCATTCTCATTTGCAGGGGATAAGATCCCACTCAAGATGTATTCAATATAAGTAAATTTCGACATCAAAATATGGATCAGTTTACTAGAGTCTTTGTAAGGTCACTGGAAGTTTTCAATGATGTTACAAGGAACATGCTCCAAGAAGAAATTAAATTCCTAGTGGATGGTACAGCTGAAGACAACAAGGAACATTCTCTAATGAAACTAAGCTTCCACACTCCAAACTCCAATACCATGTTTGCTGAGGACATTGCTATCCTTACACCTAGGATTGTTGCTAAAAGGAGGAGAGGTAATTCTGTTATTTGTATCCTGCCTCAACCATTTAATGAATTTACTAGGGTTCTTGCAATGTGTGGTAATGTGGAGATTCAACTAAATAAAAATGTAACAGTAGCACATCAAGCAGGATTGCAGACGAAAAATTCCCTTCAGAAAAAAGGTAATAAAGAATATTATCAAATATCATATGTAGCTGGAATTTAGTCCCCCAATGCATCGTATTATGTTGCACATGAGATATACATTTCTCGATTCAGTTCAGGAATCTCGGGGAAGATGTCAGGAAGGAAAAGTGAGTGGATTGATGCTCCCGTGAACCATGCTAGAGACTAGCCAATTGCTCTTTGTTCCATGGAAAACAAGGTTCAGGAGCATGTGAGAGGACTGTTAGAACATCATATAAAAGAAGCTTTCCTTCCATGCTACTCCACACAATGGATCAGTGCCAAAGAACCAGAGCAGGGGAAGCAATGGTTAAATGACAATCCTTATCTGATAAAGTTTGAAATGAAAAATTCCTTCAATTAAGTAGGACCTGGAACATGCAAAGGAAGCAATTTTTAGGCATGGAGTACGTGGCCTAGTGAATGATCCATACAATGAGTTAGATCACCAACATCCTTCTAAACAAATGTAAATTAAGCATGTCAGAGAGATGCTTACAAAGGTGAGGTGCCTTGCATAATACCATGATTACCATGTCTGGTTTGTTGCTCACCAAAAACAGTTACAAGATTGGCATGGTGATGCTCCCAGTCTCCACGATATTAATGGCAATTCACATTCTATCAATACGCGTACCAAAGGAATTATAGTTCATGGAACTCGGGATCCTGTGGCTGGCTCGTTTGACGTAGTGCAGATGCTTGGAAGGGAAGTCCTAACAGGGTGGATGAATAATAATAAGCCAACATAATTACCTTTCATATCAAAGGGCTTGAATTCAAATAGCCACATTTACTCTGACCAACATCAATTGAAGGCTCGAATTCGAGGTATTTATTTGGAAATTGAAAGCATTTTCAATTTTCCAAAAGAAGTTATCCAGCATATTCAGTTATTGAAAAATATTGTGATCTTGAGGCTATGGTATTACGTGGGAAAGTGGAGATAACTGAGTCAGACTTTGAATTTTGCTTTCTACATGTTTCTTGCATGCTTTGAGCAGAAAGGCCATATAGGGAGCTTCCAAACACTTCAACATGAAACCTTAGTTACTTGTAGTCCTCAACTTTTGACTATTGTTGTGTCTCTTCAATGGCAAGATCCTGTAAATATATTGCTTGCACATCATAGGAAAACTACCTCAGTTTCAATTGATGGCACAATCAAGCCTTGGAACCCGACAACAAGCACAAGAAGTGTACTTTGCAACCCTGTTCTGACATATTCTGGGCATAGATATGAAAGGAGCCTTGTGGGGCTTTCTGTTGCTATTGGTTCAGAGTCAAATGAGGCATTTGTCTATCATAAATCTTTTCCAATACCAGTGGCATCGTACAAGTTTAACCATGTAGACCCAGTTAATGGTAAAGAGGTATATGTTGTTGATGGATAGTTGGCTTCCTCTGTATGCTGGAAAGGGCAGATCCAAACCTGGGTTGCATCATCAATGTTAACATTTGGAGGCCTCTATTACCCTTGATGTGCACAATGGATTGGATGTAAGGTGAAAGGAAGACTTCTTGCAACTCGTGCGATTTCCAAGACATATGCATATTGTTGCATAAAGAATAGGCCCAACATTACAGAGTATCAGGACTTAGTACCATTTTTGTCAAATGACCCAACCTTCCTTGGACAATGATAGATTGGGGTTCTCCGAAATAATATGTTTCTACATATATGTGTGCTATCAAGGGAGGAGTACAAGCCATTTCTGGATGGCACTTAATTAACAACCATTGGATTAGTTGTGCAACCATATCTATGTGAAGACGGGCCAACTATTCTTCAGGCTGTTACTTTGGATGCAGCCCCAGTGAAGTTTAGGCATGGAGATCCCTACAACCACAATACCAAAGAAATGAATTCCATGGATACAAACACGTCTGGTTGCATCATAATTCAATTGGGAATACGAGATTTTAGTCTTTTTTGGGGTTTTACGATACTGAATTTGTGTGAGTGATGCCATGCAAAATCATTGCAATCCTCCAGCTCCTACATCGACATTATAAATGGAAATCTAGCCCAAGAAATCCATACAAAAGTCACATCTTCATTTATTGGGCTCCTTGACATTATACTTGTTTCAAGGGTGAACAACAACTGCCAACATCTTATACAATGGTATTACATAGAAGTTCTATGTTGAGGGAGTGAACCATGACTATGCATTTAATTTGAAGTCAGAAATAGTGCCTTGGAGGATCCAGATGACCATTTTTCCCTTGCTTAGTCTGGAATCAGTTAATGTTCAAAATATTGTTTGTGGTAGTAAGCATGCTGGTAGAGACATGAGAAAATGAGAGATCTTCGGTTGGAAATGGGTTTTCATTCTGTAATATGATGGGATTTCCCTCTGCAATATTAGCTATTAAATTTTACTTGTATGGAAAGATTACTACTTTCTTTGTTCAATATTTTATTTTAATTTTATTCATTCCAGTCTCTTATGTTATATTTTATTACAATTTTGTTCATTTCAGTCTATGATATTTTATTCAATTCTATCACATTGTTTTTCGAAATTATTTCGAAATTATAAAAGCAAAGGCATCTTCCTATTTTTTGAAGTTAGAAATTATAAAAGTGAGGCAGCTTCCCTTCTCTGACATTAAAGGTATCTTTTGATGCAGAGTAATATACCATTTTTAAATATTAAAAATTCAAAAATATTATTTAAATGCTCGATCCACAAGTGTCATCCAGCGCATGGATCCACATCAATAAAGTGGATATAGTTATGACAGGTATATGGTATTGTTAAACAGACATGGACAACGAGAAAGAATAGGAAAGATAAAGCTTGCATTGCATTTTTTATTAACAATAGATGTACATTTATAGTACAATATGGTG